>JAMKCH010040556.1:0-13777 GCA_023653785.1 Ophioderma brevispina | reverse complement strand
GGAGTTAGTGGTGTGTACCTTATGGCTCAATCACAAGGATCACTCGAGCAAAGGCACTAAATAGCATTTTAGTACTAATTACCCTAAATTGAACCTTTGACATATTATAGCTGAACACCCCATATGAACTATCCATTGGATATTTTTGAACAATTGCCTCGAATGCGTAGGCTGTCTGTTAAAAACATTTGTCGTTAAATGCAACTAGAGATTTGAGCCATCCCTATTGCGTTAGTGCTTTCATATAGTTAAGGCCCCCATAGATTCTTATCTGTCTTTGGCTACAAATAAATACCTTCCAAAGTGAAGACAAAGTTGATTTTCATACCGAAGCTTTAGAGTTTATCTATTCGTAGGCCACAGTTCAAATTTGTTCCACTTCTCTATCGACAAGCAATTACACATAAAGGGCTACTCACTGGATAGAGTGAGAACTTCTATGCCCTCCCAATGTACCCTAAGCACGTATTTTACTTGGTTAAAACACCCTAAATACGTATTTGACTTGATTGCGATACCCCTATACGAGTATGTGGACTGTAAAGGAAATATGTCATGATTCTGAATATTTGGAAAATTTCGTATGGATGGAAAGCTACTACGTAGATTACCTTATCAAAATAAGTTGAAAATTGTCCACATTTGTTGAGTATTTTTGCCCTTTTAATTTTCCCGCCCATAGCTTACTCGAAAACGATTCCGACAAATCCACATCGCAGGCAAATGGTGCCGTCAAAGTGATGACCATCCATATTTACGTCGTTTGTAACCATCATATCGCAGTGTTGCCACTCAATAATAATTAAAGCCCACGAAATGAAACAAATATGTCATCTGTAACTTTTTTTTCTAATTTTATTATTCCTTTCATTAATCCATCAATATTACGTGTCATCATACAATTTCGAAGTAACACGATGGTTTTTGGTCATCACTTTGACGTCACTAGTTGGGCGGCTTTGATCAATGAAGCCGTGCGAAAAATCCGCCCGTTTTTTTCTCGTAGGTTCAAAAAAGCAAAATTAAAATGCCTCTATTTCGTTAATTTTACATCAAATTGTATGATTTTTTCGGGAAGTCGTGATGTATGTACATATATTTTATGAATGTAAGTCAACTGAGCTTGACAATCTTGACATATTTCCTTTAATAAAATGCACCCTTAAGAAATTCATAATTTACCACCCTAAACGCTTCAGTATAATCGATGATAAGAATACGAAACGCGAGCACTTTGCTGTTGCGTATAAAATCGAATCGACCTTGTGAACTACTATACATGTCAATTTCTTGGGGGACGTTTTTGACAGATCAAAAATGAGAATTGTTATAGTTAGTTAAACCATGGTTTTAAATCCGGTTTTTTCCTCACCAACGTGGGGTGGCCGGATACACCTAGCCTTCAGCAATACTGCTGTGAGCTGTGTGAGGATTTATTGAGAAAAGATAATCTTGCCAGGGTGCCCTTCCTGATGTCATACACAGTTTCGGCGGTGGGGCTAGCCTTTGGGGCCAACCCCCACCATGTAAGTCAGCATGTGCTGGATGTGCCGCTTAGCTTTCCGACGCTGACGCCATCGTAGGTTATGTCCATCTTCTTTTTCATTTTACCCCAGGGTAACCAGCTACCACCCTCATCAGATTTGTTAGAAACCCAATGGGGGTGTTACGTTTAGCGCCGCTGACCACTCGACCCTGGGACAGGTATTACTGATTACCAGGATACCTGACCTGGCGAATACATATTTTTTGAAAAATTCTGGGGGGAGGGTAGAAGAGGAGGAAAAGGTTTTTTCCTTTGGACAGTGTTACCTTAAAGACGACACTGGCACATTGAAAAATAGTGCGCCCTCAAGAGTTTTCAAAATCGATATTTTTTGGGCTGGTTGTAAAGCTTTCATGTACATTAGCCCTGACCTGAAATAAGTTAGAGACCAAATCCAAGCGTCCTTAGGGTAACCACAGTCCGGACTCCATAGACGACCACGGAATAAAGCGTGAAACTATGTTACGTGAAGAGTCAACGGAATTGATTGCCCTATTGTACCATTGTTCCCGTACTGTGAGACCGGCGGACATATCTCCTGCCACACCAGCGTGACATAATTTAAACGACGACAGAAATAACGTTTAATACAAGAAAACGCACACCGTATGCATGCATGTTTCCCAAGTATGCCCTTGTTTGACTGGTCTGTGACCTTTGTGGTTTGAAAAATCTGAGTCAAATTACCTGGATGACTTTAACCTCTTATTAACATCCCCTTTTGTTTTTGAGTATGTTATTTTTAAGTGTTTTGTTTTTGTGTATGTTATCTTCCAATGGCCTAGACTATAATTTGAGAGCAATTGAAGAATTTCATATTTTGTGGAAAATGGTGCCATTGCCTCTAAGGCAATTACAAAACTCTAACAAGAAAGGTAGACCTACTAGTCGAGAAACGTTCTTTTACCGTACATGTTGAGTTATGTACACAATTTTTTGTGTCTGAAAATAATAGATTAGGGTGTGCCAGAATAGAACGCCGGGTGCCATCTGGTCATCCTTGAGCATTTTTGGAAATCAAGATGTCGTCGCCATCAATGATAATTCTATTCAACCCTAAATTATCAAACTATGGAGTTACTAGATATACTATAGGATCCCCTGAACAATTGTATGGCACTTGTACATTAAGTTATACTTCCAATTCAAATGGAAGCCAAATCCAATAATTTTTAAAATATGCCCTATAGACACAAAGACCTGAGATAAAAATAAACGTGAAGTAACTTCGGCTCTGGTTTAGACACAATAAAGTATTTCTGATACTTTTAAAATGGTAACATGACGTCCATCAATATGGCAGCCAAAAATCTTCAAAAATATTCTTGACACAAATTTATAAGCATTTGCTAAATCAGTTGCTTACTTCACACATTTCATTATTGATCAATTACTTTTTTGGATGCTGTTAGTATTGAATAACTCATGGTTTGTAATATAATTCCACGAGATTTTAGTATTAATAATAGTGTTAATGTATAATCTTCCAAATATGGATTCCTATGGAACCCCACAGTAACTTTGTAAAATGAAACTTCCAGAACCCATATACCATACCACTGTACCATCACATTGTTTTAGATTGCCTTGAAATATTTTTCAAACCAGTCGGGTAATAATTTCCCCCAATCCACCTAATTTGTGGAGTAATAGATCGTAATCAATCGTGTCAAATGCCTTTGCCAAATCATTATTGTATATCGTTAAAGATTTTTTCCTTAACCCAATTGCTTTTCATTAAGTATTTCATGGGTGTCAATATAGCGCATACATTCTACTTTAAAAGGGTTTTTAGGAGTTTGAGCAGTTCTATGTTTAAAAATAATTCAGCATCATCCGTTTTTTAATAGCTACAAGGTTTTGTTCTTTCTACATCAAGGATCAATTTTACAGTTTATTGTAAATTTTACTGCAGCTAGCTTTCAATAGGTAATAAAACATTTTTTTTTTATCCTAAATGCAATTATTAAATGTAGCTTTTGATATACATCCCATACACCATGTTTTCGGCTCATGGCTAGGCTTGGTTCATTGACAATGCCAAATAAATATTTAGGAGGGCGCGAGGCTAGAAAGCAAACTATACCCATTGGGTGGCGCCAGTCCTGTCATTTTAAATTTAAATTTTACCAATAAGATAAGGTAAAATTTTAAATGATCACTCACGTCTTTATGGCGTTTTCCATGAATTCACCTTTGACTGCATTGTACAATGGTTGGTTGCACCCCGTTGTAAAACAATCATCAACGCATTTGGCCATTCGAGTGATTTTCAATAACTTTCTCATAACCACTCCACAGCCCTGGCCGCACCTGCTCTCTTTTCCTTCCGTAAATCTTGACCGTACATCGTTATAAACCCAGGTATGTGATTACTGACACATCCGAGATGCTATCGAATTTCAATTTCTGAGATCTGTCAAAAATAGATCTTTCACAACTGTTCCAAAATACGTTGATGGCACGTTTTGACCTGAAATAATTTTATTGCATTAAACACGAAATAAGGAACAATTGAATCTAGCCAAGAAAGAAAAGTAAACATTACACATTGGAATATTTTGAATCACCTAACTTCGATTTCATCACTGGCACAATACGCTTCTCCAGGCTTTGGAAAAGAGCCAACCAATCGTCATAAAATTAATAGGGTTTTATATCCATAAATAAAATCTTACCAATTTTGAAAATGTACATCACAAGTAACAACATTTCTTGATTATTTTCTGTTTGAAACACATAAACATCTGATTGGAATAATCTTTGTTATTTCAAAAAGAAAATAATAGAAGAAAGTGATTTTACTTGTGTTCTTGTTCGTTTTCCTGTTCCTCGTAGCACATTCTCCAGTGGTCTTTACAATATTGGCTATCGAAGTTATTCCCGTCCCGATGCACCTCATCGACAAGCTTTGCAATGATCGAACTCCATTTGTGACAGTTTTTCTAGGCAAGATCTCCGCTGCTTCTCGTTGACTTGAACTTTTAAACTTTCCTCGGATAGAGTTCTTGATTTGTTGTTGTCATTTCTGGGAAATAACTCAAATAGTCTTCCGTCAAAATGTTTGCAAGTCCGGTTCTTTACTTAGGCAATCATCAGCATGGGACCTGCCATTTTTTCTTAAAGTTATAGTTCCTCTGATACAAGAAAAAGAGATATAGTTGTTATAAAGAGTAGAGTTACTATCTCTTCATGAATCCCTAAATGGCATTTTTGTCACATTTCAAAAAATCACGGAGCTGACCAACCTTGTATTTGGGGGGAAATTGCTCCTACTCTCTAAATGCAAAGAGTGAATTTCAATTTTTCGAAACCGGACCTTTTTCCATTTTTCAAATGTAGATATTTGTCAAATCTTAAAAATTGGATTTTAGTAAAAGGCCGGCCGCATGCGAATTTCACCGGAAATAGTCACTTTTTGGAAGAAATTTTGGACCGTGAAAAGATCCATTTCCATCACGTGACCGACCCGGTTCCACCACGTGAACATTACTCAACCAAAAAAGTCCACTTTTGAAAAAAAGTCCAGATCGGACCACTGCCTCGGTCTTTATCGGGAAATTGGCCCTAGATCCAACAACCATAGTTAAGGGTGAAAAAAAAGTCCAGAGCGGTCGGCTTTCCTTGCTCTTTAGCCGGAATCGCCGCTACATGCGTGTAACTGGTCCGCTCCTGACTTAGTCAATTTTTCAAAGTCCCCACTGCCGTGGCCCGACCACGTAAACTAATAAGCCCTCCTATAGTATACTTTCTGGTCGCGGCCACTTAGCCATCCGAACACCACTTTCCACTGAACCACATCATAACTTAACACAACCGAACCGTCATGGGAATGCGATCAGAAACGGGCAGGCCGGCACTCTCTATGCATGATGTTTTTTTCCCTTCAAAACCCTATTTTAAGTTTGGTTTGCGGAAACGGCAGGTGCCAACATTTTTTTAGTAAGCTCTGGGTGAGTTCTGGCGACAGAAGTGGTGGCGAATACCGCACGATGCAAACGTTAGCCGGGCCATGGCAGCGAAACATTTCAAAAAGTAGGGACCACGGCACTTTCCGCTGACAAGAAAGTGGTCCGCTCTGGACTTAGTTCATTTTAGAAAAGTCCAAAATTGCGGTGGCCCGGCTACGTGAATGCCGGGGCCCGGCTAGGTGACTTTTCACCCAAAGATCTATGGCTACTTCCGTATGAACAAGAAAGTGGTCCGCTCTGGATTGGTTCATTTTTTGAAAAAGTCCAGCATCCGTGGCCGGCGCAGTGAATGCCGTTGGCCGGCTAGGTGACTTTCCACCCAAGATCTAGGGAGACTTCCCGCTGAACAAGAGAGTGGTCCGCTTGGACTTAGTTCATTTTTGAAAAGGTCAAACATGCTGTGGCCCGGCCACGTGAATGCCGTGACCCGGCTAGGTGACGTTTCACTGAAATATCACTAAACGATCTAGGGCGACTTCCAGCTGAACAAGAGAGGGGTCCGCTCTGGACTTAGTTCATTTTTGAAAAGACAACATGCCGTGGCCCGGTTACGTGAATGCCGTGGCCCGGCTAGGTGGACTTTCACCCAAAAATCTAGGGCGACTTCCCGCTGAACAAGGAAGCGGCCCGCTCTGAACTTGTTCATCCATTTTTTGAAATGTCTACATGCCGTGGCCCGCTTAGTGACCTTTTCACGGCAATGGCACGCATGTAACAGCGTAGTGTTTGTTGCCAAAAGCTACCGGCAACAAGCTGAAATTTAAGTATGAGCGCGGGCCACATCGATCGGAAAAGTCACACCTATTAGTGGGCCGTAGACGCCTCGTAGGGTCCGCAAAAAAAATATTGGCCACTTTTTCGTTTCCTCCGTGAAACCTAGTGGATAAGGTGGTTGAAAGGTCATAGCTAATGTTTTAGAGAGTGCGTATGATGCCCGGGTTTTTTTTCTGACAGCAAACTCGCACCCGTCAGTTGAGGGTAAGTACTGGGCCATCGCTATGGAAAAGTTGCTCTAAGGATAGAAAAGTGGCCCCCCCGGGGGCGAAAAAACCAGAAGTAACTATAGGAGGGTAGTTCATCTCAGACATTTCAAAAAATGAACTAAGTCCAGAGTTCAGAAGAAAGCAACTAAGTCAGACGGGACCGCTTCCTTGGTCAGCGTAAATCGCTTTAGATTATGAACCCAACTCTTAGGATGAAATGTACATATAGCCAGGCTACGGCATGTTGACTTTTCAAAATGAAAAAAAGTCCAGAACGGTTTTTTTTTTCGCCAACAAAGTTTCAGAAGGTTTCAAAGCAAAAGTATAAACACGTATAATCTTAAAGTCTAAAGGGCACACGCACAAATTTCCAGCAAAAATAACAACTTCTTTAAAATAGCGAAGGATACATTGGGACTCGCATTGAGTATTGTCACAATGGACGAGAATGTGTTGTGTCATATCATATTGTTATTTTAGAAGTGCGCAAAGAATACAACAATGGCGCTTGTTTTAGCAAAGGTCATTACTTTGATGGAAATCACAAAAAACAACGTTTATTGTGCCCACTATTCGCCATGTATCCTTAATTTCCATAATTAGACCATTTTAATTGATGAGTGTGTAATATCATGACAAATTCTCCCGAAGCGGATTTCTCATTTTTTTTATTTATGCCAAGAAACGTGCACGTATTGGTATTAATAGTTACGGTCAGGGCAATAATACCGACACTTAAGGATGGTGTTGATTATATCAAATGTTTTCTCTTATAAAAATGTGTTACCTCAATGTTGCTGGAACCTTCAGTTGTATCGCTAGGGGAACACGAGGTGAGAGAGAAGTATAAGAAGCGTGAAAGGGAATTGGTAGAAGAAAACCACCCCCCCCCCCCACAAACCCACACCCTCCCCCCCCCCCGCCCCCTGAATGTTGAATATCATCATAAATGAAATCAATTACGTAGATTAGTGGTCTGCATCATCCTTTGCCATTTTGTAAAGCTTTAACAGTAAGGTGATTACTTTTGACAAAAAACCTTCATTTAATCACGCCCCTCCCACAAAAAGATCCACGGATGCTTTTTACCTCTCATAGAGCAATATGGAATTCAGGAATGGTAGTTTTAATCTATCACTGCACATTATTTTTGCATTAGGAAAAAAGAAAAGGAGAATTTTCACATTTGGCGATTTCCCCTGGATTTCCGTGGTAGGGTTGTGTAGTGACTTTTACTGGTGCACGAGCAGACGAGATAACAGTGTCAGAGTTATTCCACCAGCTGCTCCCAATTGTCAGGCTGCAAGGAACTTCCTGCAAGTGCAATCCTGTACTCACTTCAAGGATTTCGGCCAGATCCACTAGATTTGGAAAGTTGTAAATATTTGTTGTTGATGAGTAGCCTTCTGATAATATTGCCATAATCCTTTACAAGCGACCGATCCAAATTGATATTTGCATTTTCATCCAACAGCAGCTTGCAATTGTAGAAGCCCTGACAAGATCGGATCTACTTATCTGAAGTTTCTAAAAAAAATTCTCTCAAATTAACAATGAATGCATTTCATTTGTAAATTTAACTTGGGTAAAAATATTGATCAAAAACATGTTATTAAAGGTGTGTGTTCTGATTGTCAGTAGGACGCCGAATTTATCTGGAAGTATTTGACGATTTTCAAACCATATTACGACCGCGTTTTCATGTTTGTCTTGAAAAATTGTAGAGCAAAAACTGTCGTTTTATGGGTGCCCTAAATATCAGCCACAGTGATTTATATGGTTACTTAAAATCTAATGGTAATGTTGTGTTGAAATTCTTCTTGCTTTACCGTTAACATTCTCTAATAGAACTGGAAAATTATCTCAAATTAAAACACTTTTCTTTTAGGTCACAAACATATTTGTTTGTTTATAGTTGTTTAATTGAGTCTTTGTCCATTTGAGGTTTATGCCCAGGTTCGAATGTGAACTTGACAGTGTCACTATGCTGTGTTTAACAATGCATGTGGAATTCCGCCATATTGTGTGAAGGTTGGCTTGTGTTAATTTTTCTTATATCCAGTCGAACTTGGCACCAAATGGGCGTGCGTGAGCTTGTTACATTGGACGATAATTTCCGGTGGTTACAAAATGTGTGGGGACGTTTTTTTTAATTCCTCTCCCAGTAGCTTGGAATTCCACCATGATTTTCATAATAGGTCATATAAGATCTCACAGCAGGACTACAACCTCAAAAGAGAACATTTAAAAAGGGAAAGGGACGGTAACAGGTTCCCCATCTCCTCTTTCTTAATTTATTAATTCCTAAAATTACAAGAGCCATCCTGGTAATCTATTAAAGCCAAGACATGCAGTTAACACATACTGCACTGGGTTAAAAATCTTTTATTGTGGTTAAGGAACGTTTAGTGCTTTAAGCAATTGGGAGCAACGTGTAACAAAATTGACATCTTTATATGTAAAATAGAGCGCAGTAGAGTGTTAGGGTAGCTGCGTCACGAGTAAAATCAAGCCACCTCTATCAGTTAGTCATGCAATTGGATAGATTACAATTTGCCTGTGACTTAGTCTTTGAAAGTATGAATAAAATGCCAGTGATGCTCTGTCTAGAGGAATTGGAATTCTGGGAGTAACTGATATCAAAATAAAGGGTTTGCCAAAAAAGCGCCAAAATTTCAAGTCTTTATTACACATTTCTGCAATGTACATATTGTGAAGTGTCATTCAGGAGATTGTCATACAGAAATGCCCGTTTGATTCGGATCCGAAAGGACTGGGATTGTGTCCAATGAATAAAATCACTGTTGTTCACTTGTGAACGGGCAGGTGGTATTAGACGTACCGACTACACAATATTGGTGTTTGGATGGTGTACTCGTGCTCTTTATTTTTTTATGAAACTTGCCATTGGAAATAAAATTCTGAGTTGCAAAGGCTTTAGAAAATTATGCTGCAGCATAATCACACTTACTCTTAAATGTAAGAGTGAAATCACTCTTTCAAGGAGTGAATCAGGAAACCAGTCTTGTTGGAGTTAAAGTTTACTCTAAAGAAGTGAAATTTGTTGATGATACTCGTCATCGATGAATTGTCACTCTCATAAGAGTGAAGAATTGACAGCATTCACTATCACAAGAGAGAAAGGATGGTCCCTAGAGTCGTCCTTGAAAAGTGATTTTCACTTCGTACAATTTACCGAGAGTAAAAAAAGACATATTTAAAAGGACACAATCCAGTGTTTATAATGTTCAAAAACTTTGTAAAGTCATGTAAAAGTGTTTGAAATCTGTTTTGAATTAGGACATCCTGTCCGTGTCACAAGTGAAAAAATCACAGAGGTTTATATCAATTGGCCACAATTCAGTAATTTCGGGTCCGAATCAAAACGTGGGTTTTCGTATTGAAAAAGTGATGAATAATAAATTTCCCAATACGTAAAAATAATTTGAATAAATGTTTAAAAAAGGAAAAATTAAAAAAAGCAAAAAATTAGGGGGATTTTTTTTTGGGACACCCATGATGTATTTGCATGGTTAATAATTGGCAATGCTTGATTTTTTATAGTCATTGTATGCTATTTAGATTTGTAGATTAGCTAGATATGGGCCTTCTGCCTGAATCTTGTGAGTGCTCTCCTTACTGACTAAAGTGTATTCGTCTATCAGATTAATTATACGACCGATTCCAAAAAAGACTTACTCGTTTTACGTGAAGTAACATATTATTGCAAAGACCAATAGCGGAAGTTTAAATAAAAAATAATTTGCACATGTCAAAACCAAGTTATAACTTTTTTTCCACGCGAATAAAATACCCATTTCCTTACAGTACACGTCTGGGTACCTTGCATAGTTTACATAATGTCAAAATCAATAAAGCGTCAACAAGAGAGATCCATTGGTTTGCAGCTTTTATTGTGAAAACTTCCTTTTGAGTCAGCCTGTATTTGCCGCCTTCACGGCATTAGATTTATACCGTGCCATCTGATCATATAACACACATTCTCCAGGAGCTCACTGGCTCCCTATTCAATTATCGCATTAAATTTCAACGTGTGTTTTAGTGTTTCGCTATTTTGAAGGGACCCTGCACATTCTTATCTTTCTTATGTCCTGTGCACTTACCAACCATCACGATCACCTCCGTTCATCGCAAAAACTCCTCAAAAAAATTCCTCGTGTTGCTCTAAAATCTGCTGGGGAGCGATCCATTCGTTTTGCTGCCCCATCAAGCCTGGAACTCCCTTCCTACCACACTCGTAACTTATCCTCCTTAATCCGTCAAGAGGCCAGTTAAGACTAATTTATTCCACCAGGCATTCCAAAACGCATAGTGTTTTTTTGTGGTTTCTGTTTTTTGTGTCTTTTGCGCACTGAGATCTTTTGATGATTTTGCGCGTTATAAGACTCTGTATATATATATATTATTAAACACTCAACACTGCAACGACAAAAAACTATAAATGCGAATCGGTACCAGATTGGGTATCAATGGGATAAAAATATGCAGGGCACTATGAACGCAATGCCATATAGATTGCCGTGAAAACCAAGAAGCGGCCAATCACGACATTTTGCACCATTAATTTAATTGCAGACATGATTTCAAAAAATCCGCTTATAGTACCAGATCTAAGGTGCTTACATAGCTGTGCCAAACATTTCATTAATTTTTTAGTGCTTTGTTTGAAATTTTAAAATTCCCAATTTTATAATTTTGAGATTAAGCGAAATATTTCAAAAATAATTAAAATATCTTCAAAAAATTAACTTGCTAATATCTTGAAGTTTTTTGTATTAACTTTATTCCCAACGTCCCTTAACTGCATAAAAATTGGATATTCAGGTGATTCAGGGGTTAAATGTTTTTTAATGAGGGAGCTTAAATATAGTGGGTGTGGGAAATGTTAGAGATTATACATAGAAAAAATGACTGTGGTTTGATCTATTATAAATATTCACGGCATTGGCTTAAAAATCACAAGGCTTTTTTGCACAGAAGTATGTACAAAATGTTCCAATTTTATGCGATGGACGGTCCAAAAGTATCCACAACAAAAAAGCAATCAAAACCTCAAAGTTGTTATTCCTAAAATGCTGTTATTCATTGCGATTGGAAAATCCCAATTTTAAAGTTGAAACGCAATCACAATATTTGGCATTCATATTACTCCCCACAATTATTACCAATACACATGTAATTTTTAAGTTTCCTATTATTGTTATTTCGTGCTACAAAATTACAAACCTTTAAAATGCTGGTAATTGAAAAGGACGGAATAGTAGAAATTTGTATATTATAGGCAACGAATGGAGGGTTGCGGTTGGTACTTATTATGAATGGGCACGTATAAGGAAAATCATGACTCGTTATAGATTTACCTTGCTTTGGTACACACCAACATCGTGCTTGAAACAAACGATGCATACGCAATACTATGGTCCTCCATTTGATATGCTTTAGGGTTCCATTGATATGAACTTCCTGGTATCCTCTTTGTGACTGGATAAGTTGCACTTGGAATATTTACCATTCTTTGCAGCTGCCTCGTATTGTACGAATGGAAGTATGGAAATATTAGAGAAATAGGAAAAATAATATATTTAAAACCAAATTGCATTGGGTTGGACTCAACATTATAGAGGTCTTTCACCCTTGGGATTAGCGGCCATCTGGCCGGGAATGGTAAAGTCGATTCCAAATATCTGGAGACTAACAAATCAAAGAACGAATGCCTGTTGGATATGTATGCATAAGTATCTGGTTCACACTTTGAATAGCACACGAAGACTTGGAGGTCGGGTATTAAATGATCTGAATGACGAATACGACTGGAACTACCATTTGTTTACGTTGTGCATGAGCAGTTGAGGTGAAATACCTTTATTATCGAGGGTGACAAAGCAGAAAGACGTAAACCAAACTGAAAAGAAATATTAAAGAATTTCTTATTTATGATGTCAAATTTCAAATTGTTATTTGTTTATATAATGTTTGTACAGAATACCATATAGGAGCTTTTATGAGATATTTACATATTGAGGAATGAATAGATTTGCTTAGTAGAAACTATTAAAAACATCGCATTTTCTTCACAAGCAGTATTACAGCAGAATTAAAGAAATTCTTAACATTTCTTTTCAGTTTGAGTACTCCTACTGTTTGTCACCCTCGAATGTAAAGAGCTTGTGAAGTTATAGTAGATGTGGTAGTTAATGCAAAACAGTTTCATACATGAAATATACTTCCATGACCTTAAACGCCCTTGTTAAGCCTGCGTTAGGCTTCGTAGATAGTAAATATCCAAAACCAATGTAACTAGGATTCTGTACATTGTAAACATTGACTTCCAAACGAATTAACCCGTAGACCCCCTGGGCTCCCTATACGACCCATATGCATTATTATACTAACATCGGAAATTATTTTCCTGTGTCGAATGGAGCATAAGGAGCCCTGGTTTTTTAAATTAATGACCATGGGAAGGAACTCAATGCTCCTTAGATGACATTTGACTTATACAAATGTGAACATCTCATATAGGCCTAATTATTTTCGGTTAACGTAACTCTGAACCAACCTTTCTGCAAAGGGTATGTTAAGTAATTTGCAATAGCTCACATGACCCTTAAAGTGACCTTTGACCTCAAATTAGTAAGCAAGTTTTGTCTTCTGGTTCATCAATGCATTATTATCAGCGTTCATAAAAATCAAGCCGGACTGTTAGAGAAAGAGCATTCGACAGATACGAACACGTAGAAAAAATGCACGGGACAGACACAATACCTTTTTACAGGTTAACATTCATATGCTAAAACATTAATAAATAAATTTGTCATGCTGTAAAACGTTTAATATAACGGGAAATTTTGAACAGTATTTACAGATGGGTTTGAACGAGATTCAAAAGAGGCACATATGCTGCCGTATTAGATTCCCGTGACTCATCTATTTTCACAGAATTAAGGAAGTCATATACATATATTGAAACTGCAAGGCTTTGGTGGATCATTTCCAGTTAGAGATAGTAAGCGGGACTCCCTCATGATTAGCGAGTTTAGATTTTTGCAATACGTAGCGTCTAATGTTCAAAAGAGTTCACCGTTTTGTCCTCTGGCGGGGGTCCATACATTGATAGATCTATCGCTCTACCAAGCAGGTTATCTTTTCTTTATTCAGATTGAAGCACAAAAGGAGTCAGTTCACCACATTGCCACTTCCACCGGCGATTTTTTCTTGATTTTGCAACATTCTGGCAGAAGAAAACATCAAACACA
>JAMKCH010040555.1:0-13023 GCA_023653785.1 Ophioderma brevispina | reverse complement strand
AACAAATTGGTAGTGAAAATCCTGCTAATTCTCAAAATTTTGGGAATTCTCATGAACATAACATCAATAGGTTTACAAAGTACAGTGTCACCAAACGCAATGTCATCTGCCATGCCAATTTGTGAATGGGGACAAAGGTTATATGAGGTCAAAAGGTCATATGAGTTCACCAACACATGGAACAATTAGCCAATGACATTGTATCCGAGTGTAATGAAACATGATTGCCATATGGAAAACAGTGGGCAATTATGTTTAGGGTTAACATGGGGACCACAGATACATACACACTCCCACACACTACCAAAAAAGCAACCCTATGTGCCCTGTTGGCAGCAGGAAGGAAGAAGAACACATAGTGAACAAATGTCATAACAAATAACAAGAGCTTTGTTAGTGAATTGTGAGTGACAATATAATTCCCAGTCAGTCTTTACCGTTATGTGTCAGGTTCTGCTTTTCAAAGTGGTTGAGCGTGAAGATGGTGCCACCTCACAAAATGTTGGAATCCACCATGTTGTCATTAATCAGCTGCAGGAACTTCTCAAACTGAATACAAAAAGAAAAAAGTGGCACAATTAAAAATTTAGTAATTAAAGGAATTAGTGGTATAAATCTATCGGCACATATATAATGAAATATCCCTAAATATGACGCGTACCAGATGGTTGATGGGTCATTGGAGTATCTTGCGAAGAAAACATCATTTTCAACGCTTAACTTTCGAAGCAGTAGACGAATTTAAAGAAAGCCGCCAGTTTATTATGTACGCTATCATTTTGCAACAAGCCAGTTTAGTCTTTAACACCAATTGAAAGATGATCGGGTGGTTTGGTTAGTCAAGTTCTGGCCTGTATGAAAGACTATCGAGTTTACTTGTAACATTGGAATTATTTAAAACACAGCTTTAATTTAACGTTTTCCTTTAAAATATATAAATTATCAAAAAAAGGCGATACAATTGTAATGACTAATTTTATAAAATGAGCCTGGGATTCTGAGAAATAAGTTTTTAAAATAAAATTAGGAACCTCTGCATCATTACAAAGAAGCGCTACTCGGTATATTGAAAAGTACGTAGACTGCTGACCCGAACCGCATTAAGTGGGTTTCGAACAACTGATCTCTATACAATGGATTGGAAACCTGGGCTTCGTAATGTGGAAGCACTGATGGCCCTGTTGGTCATCCAAAATGAGCCAAGCAGGTGAGTTTAAGAGCCGGTCATTTATATCAAAAATTGTTACCATTGGAAATGTGATAAGCGAATAAACAGACTACAGAATCCCAGCCATTCAGTGAGCTCATTGTATTTGCGCGTTGGGATGGCATGTATCTAAAACGTAGGCACCCGAGATCAACTTCTGTTAAACAGTGTCTCTGGAATGCTATGGTGTTCGGTAGACCAAGCTGCCCGCCGTTGCTCCATTCATCTAATATCCAATAATGTTTGTAGCCACTCCATTGTGAGAGATCAGTGGTTACAGTGCGCCTGCGATAAAACTAAAATAGTACGCCGACCATTTCAAATGTCCACGTTCATGATTGTTTGTTAGTGTTAGGCCAACTAAATCACCTTTGTTAATCACAAAATGGATAAAAACACAAAAAAACACCATAAAATTTAAAATTTTTCTCATATCACTGAGGTTTTAAAAAGGGTAGTTCGGCATAAAAATTCTAAATGAATCGCTCCTTTCCTTTGTGGCTCAACGAAGTTCAAAGGATGAGCTTGTGGCAAACTTGCAGTGACTATATTGCGCGTATGGGATATATTTTCGCTGGTTTCTGTTCGGTATTGCATGCGGCGTTTGTTTTTTTGTAAATATACCACACGGAATAAACTTGGTAGCTTCCATGACGTTGTACAGTTGTGTATATGTCGGAATAAATCTGGATTTTTTCGCAAGGATATACTCCAATGGCCATGAAAACCATATGGTCCGTTTTATTTAGGGATATTCATTATATATGTGCGATAGATTTATACCAATAAAGCGATTTAAAGAGTTCACACACCTATATTCCAGGAGTCAGGAGCAACGTCTCTTATTTTCAATGTAATAAACATGACCTAAATTAGGTCAAAGGTCATTCTCCTGCAAACTTGTGTAGTGTATGGACCTGTCAGAGATCATTACCACAATCTTGCTGTTCCAATCAAAAGGCACTTTCTCTGGTGTTCCTCTGTCAGGTTCAAGTTATCTGGATATTCTGCCCACCAAATTTGGTCAGATTAACCAATAAAGACTATCATATGCGATCAGCATATAATCCCCGTTCGGTTCCTTAAATCACTTAGGTATGTCTAGAACTAATTTCTATACAACACCACGCATGAAGCTTTCCCACAGCTCATTCTATTTCTATGAACCGTTACAGATTTGGAACAATAAACTAGTCCTGCAAAATTGACGAAACCAAATTCTCGTATGACAAAATTGTTTGGCCTTTGTGGCTCTACCATCTCTTCTGTGTTCACCACCGTCTCATATCTCTTGAATGCCTGCGATTGAATTTCATCAGCTCTGCTAGCAGGTCAAGTACTCTGTAAAACCTCTTGGATTTGATTTATTCATTATGTGTGGCTGGTACGATGTGCTGCAATAGGATAAAACAGGTTGGATATTGAAATAATCTTCCAATTACGACAAATGTGGTCATCAGTTTACCTTGGGGCCCCATCTAGTATCATTTTCAACATGCAGAGTTTTGGTGGAGCGCACAGTATTGGTTAATACTTCAGGAGTTTACTTCTCTCTTCATGTTTTTTCTTCAAAAGGGAGCTTGTCATTTCTGTCATGGGTTTGTGTCTTGAGACAGAGCCCAGAACAGCCTGAACTTGGCTAATATAGCACAACTGAGAAAAGAAATCCTGATAGATTCTACTCTAACTCGTGAGTACAAACACACACACGTCAATACTCATGAGTACATGACAAGCAACCAGAAATCTGAAAAGGCCTTGATGTAGTAGGATCTTAAAGTACTTCCATCAAGTAACATGTGGGAGGTACCAAAAGAAGAACACTGCTTATTGCAATATTATAGAGTCATCATGTCACTCATAGGGCCAAACATGTGTGTGTATTGCAAACAAATTTCGAAGGTCTATGTTAGCTACTGCAAACCCGATTATATACCTCATATATTAGATTCCTCTCTATGATTGGTTAAAAGTAGAGTCATTAAAATAGCTGGGCCCCTTTTTTACTATCAAGATTATGTCACGATGAATGTGCCTGGGGCATGGCAATAGACTGTGCCCGGGGAAAAAATAATAGCAGTCAAACATCGTGTTCTCGCTCTCGCGTGTGTGTGCGCGTGCCCTGTGTAACGATAGGCGTTGCAAATAGTTTGTAAGGTGTTAGGCATTGTCAGTTCGGGAAATCTTTTAACCAATCAGATGAGGAAGAATTAATATTCGTATATAAAACAAATATGATGCTTCATATTGGGGCCACAGTTAAAATTATAGGCCCTCGGTGATGTCAAAAACATACTAGACCTCACCTTCGCTTCGGGCATTAGTCATGTTTTTGACATCATCTTGGGCCTAAATTTTAAACGTGCCCCTCATAGCAGTCAATATTTGTATACTGTGCCCCCAAGTTGTCTTCTGCCGTGAAACTGAAAAGTGACTTCAATGTCCACCTGTGGCTGGCTAATATATAAGGACAGTGGAGTAGATAGGATGGTGATATTGGGGTAAAGTGTCGCAACTGACAGAAGAACGGGTGGGGCCAGAGGACCCACCTTAAGGACCCCCTCCCCCCCCCCCCATGGTGGGGTTTTATATGGGGCTTTGTCTTCTAAGGCTAATTCTTGCAAATTTGTAAAATATACTTGTCGCACACTGACCATTTTAAAGGTCAGTGTGCCGACAAGTATATTTTACAAATTTTAACCCTATAACCTATAATGCTTTAAAACACACTTTGCCATCTCAACCGACAAATCAAATATTAGGGGGAAAAGCACCCCCCAATATTTTTTCTTTATTGATCACCATGGAACATGATTCATAACAATGAACTTTAAGTGGAACATGATTCATTCACGTATCCCTCCGTAACACCCAGTTAAAGTGCAAACGAGAGATTCAAGTCTCCATATTTTCTTCTGTGATATGTAGTGATTTCATATAACTTTTATACAACTTGCTAAAAATCATCAACATTAATATTTTTAATCATATTTTAAAAAATTAAAACAAAAGGCGATTTGTATATACTCATATTCAATAGAAACATAGGCTTAATTTTGTAGTTCCCCTAGATGAAATGAGAAATTTCATTTCACAATTTCGTACGAAAGAAACCGTTCTCCAGCTTAATCCCTAACAGATTGAGATATTTTGGATAGAAACCTTTACAAAAATCAGTGGCCAAAATCAGAATTTTTCACATTTGTCTGGATACCCTGTAATTTGACATCTCTTGTTGCACTTTATTTGCAGATTTTTTTAGTTTACTACCTTGCTTTTTTCCTTCCCTGAAGAGGAAAACTTAAGTAGGATAAAAGGGCTATTCCTTTTTGAAATCAGTACAACATACTCCAATGAAGGGGGTGGCATCACTTGTTTTGTCGGCAATTGTGTATCTTAACTTTACTTACTGCTTACTGCCTTACTATGAAAGATTACAAGCCTGCCCTACACACCTGCTGCGTTATAGTCCATTGGGCCCGATTTCCGTTCTTCTTCTTCCACTTCTCACATTAAACTTCCCTCCCTTATTAGTCTTTCCTAGCAAAAGGTCGGTCAGCGAATGACGTCCTGCCCGAAAACAGCTCTCTAACCGCCCCTGGACCAACCAGCACCTGAACAAAAACGCATCTTTGATTAATCATCACCTTTAATTTTGTTAGGATGGCCCCTCTCCCCTCAAATATTATTGTCCAAGCAATAGTAGTCTTTAACAAAAAAACCATAAGGGGGCATTTGCAAATCTTTCCATAAGCATTTAACAGAGAAATCCGTTTTCATTGGTAAACCTAGTTCCTGTTTTTTACATTTTTTTTCTATCACGCCCATGATGCTATGTGAATCTCCAAGAAAAATTACCCCATCAGAAAAAAAAAAAAACCATTGTTTATACCCACCATAACCCTGTATTGTGCATGTTGACATTGCACCTTAGCATCATTTCAATTCTGTTTGAAATTGCTATTAACAAATCCCTAGTTAGGTTAATTAATGTACAAACACCATGAGCACTCACCCTAGTAACAACAGAAGTGGATTGTCATGAAGAAACAAGACTCGTGCAAATTGAATGTTTGTTCAACCAGCATCTGTAAGTATAGTATTTTGAAAAGTTACAGAGTTGCCACAATCTGAGACTTATTATTTGGCAAAGCCAAGTTTTTACTAGGCACAGTATCACCGATGGAGCATTTATGGAGGATCTCAAAGTGCTGTCCTGTGAAATCTGCAATATTTATTTACTAATTGTTTTTCTCATTATAAATCTTTGAGTTTTTTCCACAAGCTCCTCATTCTGAATGTAAACAACTAGCTGCGGTCTTACCTGAAGGGATTCTGATGGCTCTTCCTTTTTGTACTTCTTCTACCACCTGGTCATATAAACCTTTCGTCCTGTGCATAATAACGTTCTATAGAAAAGAGAAAAATCAGTATGTCACCATGGGAACTATGAGAGTATGGAGAGCACCCTACATTGGCATAAGTGCAGTTTGCTTTGAGGTAAATTACTCATATAACCGGTTTCATAATGGGCCATGCTGAACTTATCATTCAATAATGGGCCAGCAGTTTGTGTATGAATTGTGATGCTTTAAAATTGTGTGGTGACGTGCGTGTGGTGAGAGGAAGCGTCCTCTGCAATGGGCAATACTAACAGTATGGCATTTGTAAATTCACATGCAAGGTATTATACCCGTGATTGTCGTAAATAGACGCCGGGGGCATGAAATTTTTCCAAAAAAGGGGCGTCTTATTATAGGTGAAACATATTAGCCGCCAAATTCGCAATTGCGATCCTAATTATCAGTGTATAGCTTGGTAACATAAATGATACTTTTGGTATTTTTAGGAAACAGTTGGTCAAAAAAATTAAGGGGGCATTTATTAGAGGGGGGCGAGCCTTTAAGACAATCACAGTATTCAATTCCAGTACGGACTTTCCTTGGGGTATATGGGAAAACATCTGCAATATACCCCAATGATGGCATTTTGTAAGCGGTCCAATGATACAGTCCATATCCCTTACCTGTTCAGGTTCTGTATGGCTTCTGACTGTTGACTGCCATTACTCCTTGCTATTCTGGTTAGGTCATTGATCTCGTTCCTTGTCATAATCAGATATTTGTTGCTGCAATGAGGTAAACAGAAAGATGATGGCACAAAGTCAGGGTAATAGTCATAGCGGTGAGATCGGATCCACTATGACCAATGTCAAAGATAAAAAATAAAACATGGGCAAAAATAAAAGACAAAACAGACTTGTCCTTGCCATTTTTTCATAACTTGTTTGACATCACACCCACACCGATGTCAAGATCCTAAGAAACCCGATTTCAGTGGTATTCGCTAAATATAGGCTAACTTAGAGCCAAAAATCATACAAACAATAGGAATTTTTGTGTGCTTTTTATGAAATGAAATTGCTTTTCTGACCTGCATAGTAAGATTCATACATATATCAGAAAAAAATATATCGGTCCTCGGAACGCTTGTGTCGCCTGCCGTCGCGGTTTGTGAATGATAGGCCTCACATGACCTTTTACCTTGATATATGACCTTTGACCTTGATATATGACCTTTGAGCTCATAAAAAACAAATGAGGGACTGCATGTAAACTCCATAAACCAAGCTTGATTCCAATTGCACTTTAACTTTTCAAATGAGGTCAATTTTACATTTTCAGCCTATTTTACAACTTGACCTCACATGACCTTTGTATGCGACCTTTGACCTTGGTATGCGACCTTTGACCTTGGTATGTGACCTTTGACCTCATCAATAAATGAGGGATGTCATGTTGCACCTGTGACCCAAATTTGGTTTAAATCCATCAAGTACGTGGATATTACAGGCAAATGTTAACCCTTTTTCACAACAGACGTTAACCCTTTTTCACAACAGACATCAACAACAGACATCAACAGACTACAGTGGACAAGTGATCCCTATATGTCTTTCTGCCTTAAGGCAGGTGACACAAAAATCACAGGAACATGAAGTAAATATCTGGGGTTGTACCAAACTCCACCCTTTAATAACCTGCCCTAACTGGGGAATGTGGTACAATCCAAATCTTGGCGATCCTGTCTTATGGGTCCACGACCATATGTGATGTGATCAAGCAAAATGAGTCAGAAGTCGCAAATATTGATTTTGAGATATAGCCAAACAAAGATGAAAATGTCTTTTGTTTCCTATTGTTTTTGCCAACCTTCAACCGATTATATCTTTGGAATTAATAAGTCAATTTCAATGGGGTTTTCTGCAAAATTTAGCTTTCTAAATGATGCATACGGTTACATGAAAAAGGGTGAAAATTGAATCTGACCGACTTTAGACTCATTTTGCTTGATCACACCACAGAAATAAGATTAAATACTTGAACACCAAGTTTTAATCTTTAGCATCAAGGTCAAATAGCTCCCCTAAATGTGTTTTGGATCCAAATCATCTATTTACGAAGCTTAATTTGTTCAGAAAAAGTAATTTTACCTGTTTTTTTGTCCACTTTCAATGTTAATCGGCATTGAAGCTAGCACAGCCGCTCTTAAGAGTGGCTCTTACCGAGCCTCGACACTCCCTCCCTTGATGCATTCTGGGGTACTGATGGGCAAATGTGAGTTCATTGTAGTGTTGTTCATTGTTTTTGACCTAATTCTAACTGCCGTGTGAACTTAAAAATAGGGACAGCAGACCCAAACAGGTTGTTCATCATATCATCATATCATATTTTATTTCCATCAAAGATTATGTGGTCAAAGAATAAGACTCAATGTATAAACATACCTGAATGACCTTCCCATCTGTTACCCCACATAAGACCCCTTGTCCCAATGTCCAAATCTGAATTTAATCCATCACTGCACTAAAAAGCTACAGTAAGTTAAAAAGATGCCACCCCAAAAAGTGGATACTAGAGCAATATGACCCTAAGTGACCCCTGAATGACCTTTGAATCCCTCATCTGTTGCTCCTTGACTCAATGTTTAAGAATACCAGATATGAACTTGATCCATCCTGCACTAAAAAGTTTAAGTTCAAAAGGTGTCAACCAAAAGGTGTATAGTAAATGTTTGACACACACACAGACATACAGACAGACAGACAGACACACAAATCATGCAGGCACATGGCCTTTCCGATTACATCGGACGACCTAAAAAGGAAATGGACTACTCACTCATGATGATCACAGAAACTATGGACTAACTGTAGGAACTGCACTTTCAGTGCAACTTCAGGACTGCAGTCGCAGTTTTCGTTACGACTGTGTAGGTGCTGTGTGCGGAGGTTACACCTCCATATCACTTTGTCGAATAGCGCATTGAGGCCTGCCATCAGCTTGAAGTTGGCTAACATTTCATGTACCTGAGCAATGAAAAATATAGAATGCTTGTTTTTTTTAGCTAACGCCTACCAGATTTAATACTGACATATGTACCGTGAATAGTTGAAAAAGTCCTTACAAAAGCCAAATGGCAAAAGACCTTTGCAAATGAACATAGTGAAACATTCGACATAATACAATGTACGCGGGTTCTTACACGCGTAAATTCACAAGCGCTTGCCAGTACCGACATACGCAAAAGGAGAATTACACGTAAGTGCGTGCCAACGGTTGGTTGTCATGACCCGTAGGAGGCTTAATCATGGGGGTCATAATGTTGCAAAGTCTTTTTTGAAAAGATCTATAGGGCGGTGCCTATCTTCTTTTCCACGACTCTACGGCACACATCTTTGAATTGCCACTGAGCTACAATACAGGTCCCGACGCAGGGCCAATTTGATTCCAGACATAATTAACACCGTTTTAGCTGAACTCTCTCAATTGAAATACATGTATAACAGAAGGAAACTCTCCATTTACTGAGGGCTTACTAAATTTCTAACAAGTGACATTTAAGAAATAACCATACCTTTTGCCTGTGTTTTCCTCCTAGTAATAAACAGAGTACATACAAGACCTCCACTTTGTACACCAGTTCATGCATTGTTTTAATTGACTGGGGTATCGGTGACATGGGGTCATTGAGTGGTAGATTTAGAAACACCCCGTCGTCATTGGCAACCTCTGCTAGGGCGTCAAATGCTAGCGAGCTGTCCAGCCACGTCACCCAGCCTTCGATTTCATTGAACAAATCCGACAGGTTACTACCAGTATTATTATCTGCAAGAAAAAGAAACAATAAATAAACAATTAGGCACAATTCAGTTACTAAAACTTTTTAACCCTCAACTGCCCTAAGGATAAAAAGGAAGATGTTTATTTTATTAATTTTTTTGGGTATACTTTGTCTCATCTAAAGTTGAAGGTGACGTCATTATGCGTCTTTGCATTCCCACTAGCGTCTCGATCGTGCCGCTTTTATTCGCGTGCGTATCATGCTCTGATTCCAAGCATAGAGCACACGATTCATGGGTGCGAAACATAAAAGTCGCAGTGACGTCACCTTCAACTTAAGATGACACAAACTATAGTAGTTGCAGAGGCCTTCAAACCAAACCACCATCAAGGAATCACATACTTCACTCACAGCTGTTTGAATGTCTCATTTATTACAACAAAAACAGAATAAAACAAATAAAATCAATAGCGACACAGTTTTGACAACTGAATTAAGTTATTTTTTCTACTAGCTACATCTTGAGCACATTATAAGAAATTTCATTACAGGCAAACAAGATTTTCCTTAAAAATCTAGTTTTACACATACTTCTATCAAGACTTTGATGATAGAGGGCACTATAACACAAAAGTCGACCTAAGTAGGCCTATATGGCAAAATTCCTGCCTTAATTTTTTTTAAAATTTTACAGGGGTGATAGCTCTTGCATGCATCTACTGATATCATTTGTCAAAATTGTGTCGCCAGTACGTATAATCGAAGAATTTAAAACTTGTCAAGAGCACTCACATTTTGGAATCCGAATATTTCGGTGATACCAATCACCGCCATCAGCGGGTGGAAGCTGAATTCTGTCTGACAGATCCTCTTCTGATTCCTGGCGCTGGTGGCGTCCTAGATCTTGGCGGTGATTGGTATCACCGAAATATTCGGATTCCAAAATGTGAGTGTTGTTAACAAGTTTTAAATTAATTCTTCATGATAAACACCAACACGTATATGAACATTCATTAGTGCTTATAATTGTTTTAAAAATACAAAGACAATTTGCAAAGGGTAAACAGCTGTGCACTGTCTAAGGAAATGAAACTGACTTGGGCCGCAACACCACGGGTTGGCTCTATAAATCTCAAAGTACCCTTTATACCAATTAATGACATTGTTAAGATTAGGGTTACTGATTAGGTTAGACCTCACAGTTAAGGGTTTTAACCTTTTAAACATGAATAATATTACTCACCTATTTTTCTGCATGCTATTGAGACTAATTTTTCCACAAAGCCTGGTAATTCCACTAAGTATTCTACAAAGGAGAAGGAGAAATACAAAAGTTACGACTACAATTGGTATCAGGTTAACTAGTAGAGAAATGAGCTGTTTTTTCACGAAAATAACCCAAATATGATTACCTGAAATATGGACATTTAAGGGACAACATTCTGATGCTCTTTTCAATCAGGCCTTTCTTTTTATTTTTAAGCTAATAAGTAGCAATATTTTTTTCAAAATGGATTACTGAATGACTTCCTTTCTATACACTGTTTAAGTTTTACATCCTCAAGTTTGAAAGTTATGTCAACAAATGTATAATTTCACCCTATTTTGCATATGTTTGGTACTTGCCTAAGTGCCTGGACAACTCTGAGCAGAATTTGCTAGATGAAATAACTGTACCTTGATTATATCTATGTTAGGTCAAACCGCCCTCCTGTCTCATGGCTGGCCCTTGTCTTGTGCTGCTAGGTACATTGATCATGGTCCTCTCTTTGTCAATCTGTGTCAGATACTGCTATTGATAAATCCTCTATCCAGAAGTTGGCTATTGCTCCTATCAAATGCTCCACTAACTCCTTTGAGCCTTGCTGAAATGATGGACAATTTTATTCATTGTACCATTGAAAGAGACAGAATCAGTCTGTAGTTATGTTTAACTAACTCATAAGAACTGTATAAGAAAAATCAAAACAAATCAGATCTAAAAATATAAAAAACAATATACCTTGTATTGACCGTTAAAGGTGCATTTCGTGATCGACGGCACCACCACCGTTTTAATCATTGTTCACTAGATATCTTTTGGAGAAAAGCTTATTTCACAAAATTTGAGTTGATCCCGATCTTTGCGGTTTGTGTTATAGCATTGGTTTGTTTCCACGGTCCCATAGGCCACTGTGCGGTAATTTGTCCGTTTACGGACAGAAAATACAAAATTGACAATTTCTTACAGATACGACCGAATATGCACATAAGATTAGGTACACGTGGATTACCAAGGCTAACGGTTCAGATGATATAAATCTCACCTTTTTTTAGGTAAGTTGGGGGGGGACGAGGTTGTGGATCGTGAAATGCCCCTTTAACATCCTATGTCACTTCTTTTGTTGCCTGTGAATCCATTCCTGCGAATCGTTATGGCCCACAGTATTAAAACTCTAACAGATACAATTACCCAGTGTGTAACAGTCAGGCCGACCTTTTTCAAGATACCAGGCCCTAACATGTTTACAAACATTGTTATTACACCTCATGAATATTCATGAGCATAATCATGCTATCTCATTGGCTGATTCCTATTACGCGAACTATTTCCCTAGGGAAATAGATTGAACTGTTTCCCTACAACCTCGTCCCCAGAGTCACAGTGCGGTGTAATAAAACAAATACTACATGGTTTATATCGGAAAATAGGGCACACTATTTTCCCTTGGTACTGGCTACGGGTCTATCACCCCTCACCCTTCGGGTTCGGGGTGATAGACCCGTAGCCAGCACCGCGGGAAAATAGTGTGCCCTATTTCCCTCTAACCATGTAGTATTTGTATACTGTTAACTGGTCTATAGTTTTATCCAATATTTAGACCTCAGAACCCATTAGATCAAACTATTCAAAAGCACATTATGTTTTATAAATCATATAACTGAAGCCTGATTTCCTTTCCAATGTTGACTGAACCATGCATTTTCCTTCTGAGAAGTGAAATGCCCCAAAATACCATTTAGCACCCCCTAAAAGAGAAAATGGACTCGACCAGTGACCCCAGGTCACACCCTGTCGACCATGACTCTTCCCAACTCTGAAGGAGACTGGAATGCGACGTAGGCCCTAGGAAAAGGGCCAGAAGCACCCCGCGACAAAGGCGGATCCAAAGAACCAAGGAGCGGGCCCCCTAGAGAGGGGGACCGATCAGAACACCACAGATGAACCCAAGGGGGAGAGACCCGGGGGAGATTAAGGTTGAGAGACTGAATGAAGGCAAAAAGGCCCCGGCCCCGAGAAGGGCTGAGAGATAAGTCCAACCCTGACCCGGAAGAAGAAGCTACAAGGAGAAGGAATTCTCTGAGCTAATTCAGCCGGGAAAGGGGACCTAAAGGCGAGGACTAGGCCAAGAGACTCGCCGAAAAAACTCAGATCCCAAGAGGGAGCTAGCTTTCGGGTCAGGAACAGATGCCTTACAGGAGTCAATGGAACGAGCCAACGTTACCGAAGGACGAACCAAACAACCTTAACTGTGGGAGGTTGAGCTAGTCGACCGAAAGATCCAAACAACGGACGCTCGGAGACAGCTAACAAAGCCTCAAAATAAGCGAAAAGTCCCACCTCAGGCTGTCACAGCCAGGAGAGGGAGGGACGATTCAGGCCTTGACTCGGAGGTAAACAGAACCACCGAGGAAAGAACGAGGCAGACCTC
>JAMKCH010040554.1:0-15098 GCA_023653785.1 Ophioderma brevispina | reverse complement strand
AACTTCATGCACAAGATGGCATATCTAGTCGCGTGCGTAAAGCTGCGCAAGTTATGATATTACTCATGGATGGAGAGAAATGGACCATGGTATAAGTGAGAAAACGCCTCTTTCTGCAATGTCCGTAGGGTGAATGTTACGTGCGAGTGTGTATCCACTTTTCACAGTGAAAAACCCATTGCATCACACACACACATGTGCACACAACATTACGCACACATTTTCGATTTAGAGATCTGAAGATAATTTTATCACTGTTGAGCCAAAAGCGATCAATGATGTTGGTAACACTTAAGAAATACCCCCATGCTAAATCATTTCCATTATTGATGTCGATTTACATACCTGCAAAATGGCATCCTCCGTACCACCAGCACTTCATCCCCATCCTCATTATGATCCACCTTAATCTACCGTATCATCCCCAGGTCGTAAGGTCTTCAAATGTGTGGGAAACCCTGTCATTGATTCATCGTCTGGTGTAAACATGACCAGTCTCGATCTCGCCCACCGGTGTTTGTAAAATTACTCATAGCGTGCAGCATGATGGACTGGGAACGTTCACTTCGATTGGACGAAGGTGGCATTATTTCCAACTAATCAAAACCTGATGAGAGTAATTCATTAGATGTATGGATTAAATTATAAAAGTATATTAACAAAAGTGTATTTTGAAATGGTGATTTGAAACCATGTGTTACTCAGAGCATCAGAAGACTTCAATATCAATCCCACATTTGAAGGACCCCTATTGCACCTAACCCCAAACGGGTTTATAAAATCAACTTAAACTTTCCCCGAAGAGGCGTTTGGGGGAAAAAAAAAAAAACGAAACCTAACCAACTGGACACACACACAAAAAAAATACATACATACAAAATCATACATATACACCTATTTCGCATGAGCCATAACGGTTTGGTCCGAGTATCATCGAGGGCGTATGCTCATATTGATTTTTGGCAAGGTATGCAACACTAGAGTAGCAAATATGTGATAGCAATCCAGCGGTGGTAGCTTTATGTGTTGTTTATCACTCTATTTCAAAATGGCCGCTTCAAAATGCTTAATATCCCAATGGTGTGCCACATTTTAAGCTCGTATAAACATTTAGACAAGTAATTTTGATGTCTTCAAACCATGTTTTGGGGACAAAGTGCTTTAATTGTTACTTCAATTTCGATCGTTCATCCAGTGTTTGAAATCCAAGATGTGCCGCCAAAATTGCTGCCCCCAGGTAAAATTTGCCGTAAAGTGTACCTCTGAAGGAGTTTAAGATTAGTAGCTGGTGTTTTTATAACCAGGATTTACGTGGGATATTCATATCCATATCCATATTCACCTAAATTTTAAAATCCTGCATCAATATTGTAAATCCAAGATGGCTGCCAAAAATGGCGTCGCCATTCTATAAAGGCCAAAATCCAGTTAGGATTGATTTAGGTATCAAAAACTAAATAACTAAGTTTGATTGAATGAAACACAATATTTATAAGAAATAAGTGTGAAAATGGGTAAATGGGTTTAGAATCTTTCTAGTTCTATACTAATATATCTTCCACATTTAGGTGTGCATACTCCGTCAAAATCCACAATGGCATATTTCTTCCGTCGATGTCTTACCGTTACTCAGGACTTCACAGCACTATTGATATGATTTCTTTCCTTTTTCCTGTTACCGTTCTGACCATAGACATAAACTTGAAGTAAAAGTAGACAAGGACAAGACATAGGAATAAACAAGACATCGACGTAAAATTAGACAATACAAGTAGAATTCCCCTTTAAATAGAATGGAAAATCCCCAATCACAAGGATCAGTGTATCATATACTCAGCTCTATGAAGGATATAACATTTAGTCAGTCCTCAAAGCCTTGACTCATGCTAACTTTTACTTAAGCAGCTAAGTGAGAACCATGGCCCTATTCAGACATTGAAAAACCACTTGGAGAAAAGACGTGCCAAAAATCTCTATCACCGCAATGCAGAAGCCTTTCACCATGAAGAGAGAGATTTGGAGACTCTGAAAAGGAAAGCGATGAAAGCACTAAAGATGAGGCTAGTAGTATTTGGCTGTAGACAAAAGGCCATCCCAGAAGTCATCATCTGAAACAAGAGTGTACGACCCAATTTGGCATTTTCTGTAATCGACATTTTCCAAAGAACTCCAGAAACGTGAAAAGCTTACATAAGCTGTACAACTGAGGGCAGATAAGACAGTACGAGATGGCGCATGAAAGGGAGATTGAAGATGCTAGCACTAACAGTAAGACATAGTTGCCGCCGAGCCACAATCATGTGTCATGCTATAAGACTTACACCCTAGATTAAAATCTACTGAATGACGGAGAATGAAGACGATCTGATGGAGAAGACGCTTATGCAGACCTCTTTGAATACATCAGAACAGATATCATTCCAAACAAGAAATCGTACCAGTTCCACTGCTGTTGACCACAAAACGGAATCATTCTGTGGTATCTAGTGGAGTATCCCTGAAAGAGTCAGCTAGGAAGAAATTCGAAGGAGACTGGAATCCGAGTTGGCGTTCAGTACATAATTTCCATATGACAAAGGAAGTTGCGGATTGTTCCTGACAATGTAGCATTAAAGGATGTTGTAGTGGAAAACCAAATTCTACAAAGGGCTGAGAGGATGAAGGCAAGTCGGCCGATCCACAGTTCATAGATCACACTTCATCACAGATCCGATCAGCCATCAAACAGGACTGAACCAACTCCCTGGCCATACCATCCCTCTGATTGGATAATTGCTGCTCATAGTCCGATACAAACAATCATCTAGAGCGCTTTCTCGTTGGGCTTCTCACTGGAAATCCTGACACAAAGACGCGTCACACCGTGTCACTACTCTGTTGTCAGTCATTAGCCGGACAATACTTTACGCTGTGACAAGTGGACAACATAAACCTCCAAAAGATCTTCTACTTCCTTATGCGGTAAAATCTCTAACTGGAAACACTGAAATCATCAGGAACTGAACCGTTTGGTCACGGAGTGTCTTACACTCAGTTGGAAGAGAACATCCTGCTCTCTGTCTCCAAAAGTTAGGCAAATGAGTTTAACCAAAGGGTTGTTGCTTTCCATCTTCCATAGGCCTCATGCTTCACCATCTTCATTGGACAATATTAGATAGAACTTGAGGAGACCTCTCACTGGAAAGGGTACGTCACATCATCGATTATGAATAAGCGGTACAGGCCAAGGTCTATGGACAATCGTCCCATAAATGACTTCCACAGCATTGCGAAACTGAAGCAACGATCAATAAGCTTTAGCACCAAGGAGCTGAACTATTAGCCGTGTCCCGTGTAGGGCCCAACAGCCGCTCTTAACAAGAAGAACCGTGTCCATGAAGTCAAGGAAAGTTCTCATGTTGCTTGCCATAAGAACCTCGTTTGGATCCTTGCAAGGCAAGCATTCCAAAACCCAAACAATCCCAGCTGGACTGGGTAATATCAGAACCAGGGATCAATCATTCTCGAGAAGAATGTTTGGGTACCCTGCCACCATCAATGCACAGCCCAGAGTTCCACAGGTTTGAAATCCTCAAACAATCAGAACTATTAGAGGAATTGTGTCTGGAAACAATCGTGGTAGTCATGGATCAGGCGCTCTCTATGCAAAAGCCGTTGAAATTGCCTGGAAGCACAAGGAGCGTTTTTTTTCCAACCATTGTGTTTAGAATGGGAACATTCCACACCATCATGAACGCATTAGCTATCAAGGGAACGATTCCGGGATGCTGGTATAAAGGACATCTGCATAGAAGCTGGGATAGTGCTGAGGGGATCCATCAATGGTGTCCTTGAATGGTAAACACCTATAATCGTTCTGTCAGAGTCCCAAGTGCATCTATGAGCCTGATAGACTGGTATGGGCCTAGTTCAGCTCATGGTGGACAACGTTCATGCGAAAGGTGCTGTGATCAGTCATTCTTACTCAGGTAATATCATTGCTGACGATTTGAGTCAACGAATTTTAATTAACAATCTCCTCCAAAGCCCACTCTTAACTGAGTTGGTAATCCTGTGGAGAGACTTCCTATAACACCTGCGTCATAACAATGGAGAGTTTATCAGTATACTGAAGGGGATGTCCTACATAGACATGATAGAATGTATGCTTGGCTTCTTGCGTCTTTCTCGTGAGAAACTGGGATTTGGCAAACCTCAGTGCTATAAGCGCTATGATCACCATGGTGTTTTGCATATGACAAAGTGAACTATGCCAGGTACCTTTCCGCAATACTTTTGCTCAGATGAAAATCTCCCTGATATAAACCAATGTGGTCAATAAGGCCTTCACGAAGCAGGCCAATGCTATATGCGTTCCGTCCAGGATGTCAGCACCAACCCCTTTGGCCGGATCCCCGTAGATCAGACTACTGAGGTCACGGTGAACAACACACTCAAAACTCCTGAGGCACAGCTCGGTCAGTCTCCTCCGTAAGCTATCAACATACTACAATAACTGCCCTAGTACCGTATGCATTCCTTCCTCGGAACAGTTGCGAGACATGACACAGGGACCCAAATCTGAACTCCAACCATGCTGATCTACAAGCAGCCAGAATCGAAAAAGATGAGGAAGCATTGTCCGCAGTCGTGACCCTCATCCAAGGCTTGTCACCCCATTTGCAGATAAGCAAGACCCTCATTGCATCTCTACCGCAATCCGCCCCAAAGCCCTTGCCTCTGATCTGATGAAGGCGTATGAGATTGGTGAACAGAGTTATGCCGCCTTTAAGGATGAACGACTAGAGAAAGACCCACCATAACGAAATTCCACGACCCAATGAAACACAACTGAAGACATTCAAACAATATAGTAGAAGAAGGCAGTAAAATCAAGTGAAAAGAATCATCTTGAAGGCGGATAGGTCTTTGTTTGGGGCGCATTCATAGTCCATGGCACAAGGGCGCAGTCCTCCAGATGGAGGACGTCCTCTGTCATCCTCTTTGACCATTGCCGGGGCTCTATCCACACAGACGGATACTGAGGAAACAAGATTCAAAGGTGATCAAACGAGCACGTTTGGAGATGTTTGCCACTAGCAGTTTTGTCTATGCCTTAATGAGGACGTTCAACTTAACAGAATTGATGTGTGTTTTTGACACATTAAGGCAAACTCTATCAAGAACAGTGAAAAGCGCATACGAGGTGGAGGACTGGGCAGCCAGCTGCAGTTTATAACAGGTACGCAGAATTGTGAGGCAGTGGAGACGTTTCCTAACAGTTGGTCAATAACAAATAGCCTCGTAGCCTTCATAGTCGGTGAATGGAGGAAAGCAGAGTATAGAGGGAGGCTGCTTATAAGTTCTTATGTGACTGTGACAGACAAATGTTACAGAATCACATCCCAGGGTAGTAATGAGGTGCCAGCTCTCCATTGCCAGCACGAAGAAAGCAGATGGACGCTACTTCTACTATTCTCCACGCTGCCCACGCTGCTAAGAGGATCTCAGACGTGGTCATCTGCTCAGGAGGACACGATGTTTTTCATCATGTTTTTTTGGCTTCCATGACAAGATAGTGCTCCGTTATTTCCAGAAATGTGGCACGAGAACCAGACCGGGTAGTTGATATCAGGAAAGGTCCGCTGCCACTGTCGGGATAGATGTCTGTAGGGCCCATATTGGCATGCATGCATTAACCCGGGATGTGCCCGACCAGTGCTTTCGCCCGGTAAGGAAAGCAAGTGCCCTAAAATATTGATAGCAACAGGATCGCAGGGCACATTGGAGGAGAGTTGGGCCGGACTGGGGACCTCTCCCCAGAAATCATGGACAAAAATTAGAAGCATGTACATGCCTCCTATACGCCCTTAACGCATCATTCCAAGGTCAATGATCTGCCCTGGTGACCACTGGTTCTGCTGCGAAAAAAGCTGAATGAAATTGAAAGTAATCAGCTTCCACCTTGCAGGAGATTGCTTGCTCAAACACGCACAAAGGGCCAACTACCAGGCTGGGCTTTAGCACAGAAGCTTGAGCAGGACCCACAAAGGGCCAAGCCCTGTTGGGCGGAGGTGGAAGATTGAAGGAAGACGGAACTGAACAGTTGGTTAGTGGACTGGATGGATGGTCAGCCAGCACCTGACCTTGTCTTGGATCTGCTGGCCTGTAATTTACAAGGCGATGTGTGCTACCATCATGTGTCTGATTGCAAATATCAAATGCACCGATAGGCCGTCTGCCAGACTGCGACAACAAGTCATCAACATCCAGATAATGAGGAAAGTGCGGATGAGGGGGGGCATGAGGATGATGATGCGCGGTTCGACTATTAGATTCATCTTAAATACCATATAACCAGCATCATCAGTCGGCTGCGGAGCAGAAAACAACCAAGCCTTCTCTAACTGACTGCGGCCTAGGGTAGGCAAAGCAATTTTGGTTTGGCTTGAATCAGTTTTCCAGTACTCTACCAGAAGGTGTGGACATAAAATAATTCAGTCAGAGAGGATGTAAAGGAATCTTATCTGTTTCTTGTTTTCCTGTGGCGGACCATATAGCACGTAGAACTTCAGAAACAGAGCTCGTGGTGTGCATCAGGATCTCAACAAAGTACAGTGAACAAGATGCAGATCTCTGGTGCTAGGCCAACACAAGGACACAAACCTAAAGGTGGCCAATGAGGTAAGAACTACACACACTAGTAAAACAGTGCGCTTTTGTGGGGTTTGATTGGACACAGGACAGAGAGTGCCTGCACAAGGCAGGGACTGTAAATATTGAGGTGAACTGACTCACTTCGCCCGCTGCTGTCCAGGAGTCAAGTCATCAATAGCATACACACAGGAGTAAGATCTGGGGAACAACTGAAACAAAGGTGACACCGATGAAGCGGTGAGCCCTAGTATTTGCAGTTGAACAACAGAAAATCACACAGGTGAAAATTTGAAAACAAAACAGAAAATCACACAGGCGACGAAAATGTGCAAAGAAAACAGAAATCACAAAGGTGAAAATTGTGGAAAAGAAAACAGAAAATCCACACAGGAGAAATGTGGAAAAAAAACAGAAAATCAAACAGGTGGAAATGGTTTTTTTTTCTGGAAAAGAAAACAGGAAAATCACACAGGTGGAAATGTGGAGAAAAGAAAACAAAAACACACAGGTGAAAATGTGAAAGAAAAAAAGCATTGCAAAGAAAACACATGCAGGAACACAAACTCCAACAGTATATGCAACCATGCAGAAACATAAAGACAACAGTGAAAATAGAAAATGTAAACGCTACTGTTTGTGCAGAACAGGGTTGTCCCCCAAAACAGAAAATCACACAGGTGAAAATGTGACAAAAGAAAAACAGAAAATCACACAGGTGGAAATGTGGAAAAGAAAAACCAAAAACAACACACAGGTGAAAATGTGGAAAAGCAAAAGCATGCAAAGAAAACACATGCAGGACGGCTCACAAAATCCAACACTACTAGTGCAACGATGCAGAAACATCAAAGCGCAAACATCGTGAAAATACAGAAAATGTAAACACTACTGTTTGTGCAGACACAGGTTCCCTCAAACAAAATCCAACAAGGTGAAAAATGTGAAAAAGAAAACGAAAAGCACACAGGTGGAAATGTGAAGAAAACAAAAACACACACAGGTGAAAATGTGGAAAAGAAAAAAAGAATGCAAGAAAACAAATGCAAGGACCACAAACTCCAACAGTACATGCAACCGATGCAGAAAAACATCAAAGACACAGTGAAAATAGAAAATGTAAAACAACTACGTTTGTGCAGACACAGGTTGTCCCCAAAACAGAAAATCACACAGGTGAAAAGTGAAAAAAGAAAACGAACAATCACCACAAAAGGTTTGAAATTGGTGAAGAAAACAAAAACACACACAGGTGAAAATGTGGAAAAGAATAAAAAGCATGCAAAGAAAACCCCATGCAGGACCGCAAACTCCAACAGTATATGCAACCGAGCAGCAACATCAAAGGGGACAACGTGAAAATAGAAAAGTGTAAACACTACTGTTTGTGCAGGACCAGGGTTGTCCCCCAAAACAAGAAAATCAAACAGGTGAAAATGTGAAAAGAAAACAGAAAATCACACAGGTGGAAATGTGGAAAAGAAAACAAATAAACACACACAGGTGAAAATGTGGAAAAGGAAAAAGGCATGCAAAGAAAACACATGCAGGACCACAAACACCAACAGTATATGCAACCGATGCAGAAACCTCAAAGAAAAACAGTGTTGAAAATAGAAAATGTAAACGCCACTGTTTGTGCAGACACAGGTTGTGCCCAAAACTTGATTGGTGAAAACACTTTCAAAACAAATAACAAAATACAATTGATGAAACATAACATAACTCTCAAACCATACCCAACCTAAAGAACCACTGGCCACTAATAGCAAGTTTAAAAGCAGTAATAGGAAATGCTGAAAGAGTTACCGTGACAGGAAATCTTCGTTCCCATAAAAAACATAGTCATATGCATCAAAATTCACTTTTCCCACGCTCAAGAGCTTGCCATAGAGCCATTTGGCGGGCCATCTTAGATTGAGCATGAAAGGAATACTTTATTTATAATGGACAGAAATGAAATCGCTACCCACTTTTTAAAAACATAGTCAAAACACCAAAATAATCATCCTATCTGTCTGGGACCTAGATATGACCAATACAGTGTTAAGAAGTTTTGGGCGGGCCATCTTGAAGAAAAAAACAATGATAACACCAAAAAAAGCTACCACTGCTGCTGCAATGCTAGCACATATATTTTCCAACTCAGGGATGTATAGCTTGCCAAAAATCATATTAGCATTATTGCCCTAAAATGATACCGGCGTCAAAATTTGGGGGTATGGCTCATAGCCTAATAAAACATGACCTCAGATACCTTTGACTTGGTCTATGACCTTTGAATCATCCACATGTGACGGGAACCCTAAGCAACCTTAACCAAAGTCTGGTTTGAATTCGACTTCAACTTTTCGGAGACGTGAAAAAAACGTATGGACATGGCAGCACAGCAATACAAAGCCGGGGGATAATAAAAAATTAGCAAAAGCTATTAGTAGATACTTTCAACTTGTTCTTACATTCTGCTTCATCACTGCTATCACCACAATTGTTGGCTCCATTGCAGCGGAAAAATTCATTGATTGGAAACGTTGATTTCCACAGCGGAATTCTGCAGGTTTCACATGGGCCTAGAAACAGGAAGGAAAAACATATTCAAAACTATGAAAAAAAAAAAACATTTAAAAAAATTAGCTGTGCAGGAGTGTCTATATCATACTAAAATTAACAAACTTTGCTAATCATGATCAAGATCATTGACCTAAAGTTGTGTTAAATCTGTGATATATTTTCTCCAAGGCTGACATTGATGTCTCTGTGGAGGAATTGCATGAATTGGACAGAGAGTTTGGTTGTATGTCACCCTTTAGTTATAGAGGATGCGACTATAAGGACAATGGTACCTTTACTCCCTAAGCATGATAAGGAAAGGAAACTGCGGCCATTATAATATGTGTGTGTGCAGCTTTTTAAAAAAAATATTTCCAATATTGAGGAAAGGCATCAGTAAATAGTTGTGTGCATGTGTATATACAAAAAAATATACTACATAGACAACCCTCTTTATATTTCACTCACATCCTTTTTATAAATCCATATTTTTAAGAAAAATTACATAAGCCCACCCTATTATGATTTTCAGATTTCTAGACCTGGCACGCTTTCTGAAGCATGCCATCTGAACAATGCCCAATGACTAACATTGTAGACTTTACGCCCCATTGTTTTTTTTGTTATGTATTGCATTGGTGCAGGCCAGTACTCAGGAGGGGTGCAGTCGCAACCCCCCCAAAAAAATGCCACCAAAAGGGGCAAAAAAGGTCAACTTTTTGCTCAAATTTTTGTTATATAAAAGTCAAAATTTATAATTTTGACCTAAAGTCCACTTTGGTGATGAGATATTCAAAAAGTCCAACAAGAAGGACCATTTAGGGGGTTAGGCCACTTTACCCAAAAAAGGTCCACTTTTTCAAAGTTCCGCCCCCAAAAATATAAATCCTGCTCGCCTAGCAATTTGCGTTACGTACAGAAGTTCTTCACTTCCATCCTCACAATCCTATAGACATACACACGAAATACAGCGGAAAATACATTCCCCACTGTTGCAATAGAATTCATCTTCGTTACAGGCTGTCAGGAAGAAAGTGATTGGAAGGAATTACAATTTTATTTTGATCTTCCTTAAATATTCATAACAAAATCATGCTATTTCATTGGCTGATTCATCCATTTTGTGTTGCTATTTCCCTAAAACCTCATCCCCAGAGTCACAGTGGGGTAATAAAGAATACTACATGGTTTATATCAGGAAATAGGGCACAATATTTTCCTTTGGTACTGGCGGGCCACAGGCCTGTCACCCTCACCTTCGGTTTGGGGGGTGATAGGCGCCCCCGTAGCCAGTACCCGGTTTAAATTGTGCCCTAGTTCCCTCAACCATGTAGTATTTGTATAATCCCTTTTGTGCAAATACGCCCGTCAACTTCCCATTCTCGCCAAGCCTCTACCATTTGCAAATACTCGGATACCATGATTATTCTATGTAGCAGAAATAAAGCATATGATAAAAAGTAGGTGCGAAGGATATCATGTAATTGATTTATCTTTTTTATAATCATAAGAATTTGTTTGAGAAGGCAAGGCCATATACAGCGGACTGCAAATGATCATGGCAGCGTATTTCTTTACAAAGTGATAGTTGATTTGGTCATTTTTTTTTGTGTTGGCTCTTCAATGATTGTTACCAGGTTTATTGACATTTACATGAATTTTGCAATGCTAATTATGTGTTAAATTAAAGGGGCATGAGGAGTGTTCTGAGGATACAAATTTCTCTGAATTTGCAATTGATAGGTTGAAGAACACCTACACCAGAAGAAGTTTGAAGGGTTTTTTTTGGACAAGGTTTTTTTTTTAAATTGTCTGCTGTCCTAATAGGCATCCATAGAGAAGGCGCTTTGATTGTCTATAGTGCCACAACAGAAAATAATAACTAAAAAAATTGTAAGTACAGCGTTTGGCTTATTCACCTTCATGTGTGATAAATAACATTGGTAAGAATTCAAAACATGCAAAAAATCGTTTTAACAAAAAAAGATGAGGGGACACGTTCTAGAAATCTCTTGTGTTCTTCTTTTAAAATAATAAAATATTGAATATGTTTCATGCAAAGAAAATGTTTGTCAAAAGTGCAAGTGCAGACTTGCTCCAATATTGCTGCATGATATTTTCTAAAAAATGACACTCTCTCATTGTCAATTATAGATGCAGCAGAGTTTCAGGAAATATGAACGTACCGTGGTGGTGGTGTATGTGGGAGTGGTACCTGCAAGGCAAGAAGAAGAGTTTGGGGTTTATTTCTGTGCAAATTTCATTTTTATGGTGGGTTGGGGCCATTGACAATTATTTCATTGTTGTAGGCAATGGTGATGAACAGCATCTTTGGGGTGTGGTGGGGTAGTTTGTTGTGCCTGGGTACTTTCCATCATCATAGCTGATTTTTTATTATGTAAGTTAAAGATGATAATTTTAGTAACTTTAAGGTGTGTAAGATTTATTGTCTATATTATCTCATCAGCAATATACCCTCTGGTCCGAGCTTATCTGAACTGACTCAAAAACCTTCCTTTGCAGGGTGGACAATTTGCCTGGGTCAGCAGATATCTCACCTACCCCTGGATACCCATTGGCCGTGGTGAACTAAATTTGCACAATTGTTTTTAAATGTCATTTAGTCATTTGTGTGCGATGATCACGAACTGCAGCAATGCCATCTGTTGTGCATCGATAGTAAATATCAATAAATTTGCTTGTGAAATTCTTGTAATCTTTTAATTCTTGTTGATACCATCAACACTTGCATACCAGGGTGCATTCATTCCGTGAAAGCCGTGGTGGCAAGCACAAAAAAGTATAGGATTTCTACGAGGACTTGCATCAGAAAATCAACAGTGTCAATCAGGGTCAACACAATAAATAAAAGTAACGTAATTAAGGTACACATAGTTAACATCTTACCAAAAGGAAGTACGCTTTGCTACCTGGAATTGCCCCAGTCTATCAAGGCAAAAAATAAATCAGGGTGCATTGGTGATTGTCTTCATCAATCAACATTGGATATCTTTGCCACACCGAATCCTGGCTGAATGGCGATGGCAGAGATGATGCAGCCATTGCCGATATCCAGAATACTTTTACCTAATTATAAGCTTCAACAATCATTCTCACCCCCGGCCATCATAATAGAGGAGGCGGAGGTACAGCTACTCTCGTTAGGGATGGTCTGCATGTAAGGATAAACGAGACCTGCGAGTTTAACTACATGGAATATATGATTGTCACAATATCATCACCTTCTACCATCCTTCCAACATTATTCTAATCTACAAACTCAAGTCTTACACACAAATAAATTCACCTCTAATGTTTTCTCGATGAATTCTCCTCTCTTCTTGCTACTTTGACAGTTTGTAGTGCCATTTGCTCCTACTGGACGACTTAAATGTACATGTTGACGTTGCTGATGACCGTTGAGGGGCTCAATCCTTCCGCAATATTCTAGATCTACATGACTGAAACAACTAGTTGTTGGCCCCACTCACATCGGGAACCACCTCGATCTACGAATAGCTTGAAGCATACAATTTTGGGCCTATTTCAACTCATAGTCACTTTGCCGTCTGACCACTCGCTGTCCAGTGCTTCAATTCAAAAATCAAACGACCTGAACACGTGCAATTCAAACCCGCAGACTCGAAAATAATATTCGCAACATCAAAGAACATCAGTTCCGCTCTGATTACATCTGCACTTTAGTCGCCCCAGATGAAACTGAGTGTGATTCCCTATTGTTAAGAAGATATTAACATCTTCTCCAAGACACTTGATGACCAGGCTCCACTCGTAAATCGATCGGTAGTTCTGCGTCCTCATGCACCATTGGGTCACGATGTTTCTTTCTTCGTTCTGAGAAAGAAGGACACGGCTCGGCTGGAGCGCAGAGTTTCACATACTGGGTCGTCACATTATTCAAAGATTCTTACAAAGATCGTGTCTCCTAAATACAAACTCTCTTCTTTTCTAAAAAGCCAAGACGTTATTCATAACAACCGGATTACTACATGTGATCAACGCGACCTTTTCCGTGTAGTCAGTAAGCTAACTTCTCCCAGAGTGGACAACGCTACCTGCCATGAATTTCCAAAATATCTTGCTGACGTTTTGCAAGATTTTTCTCCAAGAAGATCAAGAAGCTATGTAATGGTCATGAACTACTACTGGCCTCTATTCCGTTGAACTCACAAGTCATGCCAAAGCAAACCTCATGCTATTTGTCCTACAGTGCCTGAGAAGAGCCTTGAAATCCTCATCCAGCATCGATCAGGTCCTGCACCTTAGACCCTTTACCACCTGGTCTCTTAAAACTATGCCTTGATGATCTGTTACCAGTCATAAAAAGGATTGTCTTCAAGCGTATTTCCCCAAGCTCCCAAGCAATGCGCTGGTCATCCCGCGGCGGAAGAAATCTGGCTTGGACCCCAACATCCTCTCAAATTATCATCTGCGCCCTATAATCTACTCTACCATTTCTACGGAAGTGGATTGAAAGAGTGCAGTGAATCATTGCAAGCTTACCTCATCGAATAAAGGACTCCATGGCTCCGATGCAGTCGGCATCCGGCAATATCACAGTAATGAGGACTGCTCTGTACGGGTGCGTGAATGACATCTTGACTGCTCTTGACCAACAAAAAAGGCCGTACTAGTGTTACTGGACTTCAGCGCCGCCTTCGACACCAGAGACCACAAACAGCTCCTAACCAACAAAAAGCTCCTAACCCGTCTAACGGTATGGAATTACTGGAAAAGCACTAAGTTGGTTTTCGTCTACTAGATGGCCGAACTCAATCTATATCAGTCGAGGTCTTCGTCAGATCCTGTGGCGGGGGAGATTTGTGGAGTCCCACATGGGCTCCGGTTACTGGACCAGATGGGGGGGGGGGGGAACTTTCATCTTGTTCAGTGCCCCACGACAGGATATCATAAACTGCTCACGGTTATTCAATTTGTTATTACGCTGTGATGACACCAAGCTCTACCTGACTTTCCACTCGGATCGTGACAGCAGCCATAAAAAGATTGATGAAACATGAATTGCAGACATCAGATACTGGGTAAAATCCAACCAAGCTGATATTAAATGACAAGGGGAAGACGGAGATGTTGGTACTTGCGCTCTCGTGGTAGATCGGCTTAGCAACTCTCAGCCAAAACATGATCATTGGCAATGCGTGTTATACATCCGTCAGCTAGCACGGAACATTGGGGTCATCGTAGACTCATCATTAAGAATGATCAATGATGTTAACAGCTTATGCAAGCTGCTTGGCTCTCAATAAGGAAATGGGCAGCTTCGACAGTCCTGATTGAAAAAAATCTGACCATCCAGATTGGTCCACGGGCCTTTGTTACATCTAGGTGGGATTCATGCATTCCTTGCTTTTGGCCTTCCAGAAAGAGAATTGACAAAGGTTCAGCGATTCACAATGCCAGATGCCCGTATTGTCCTTAAAATCCGTCGACCGAGACCAGAATCACACCAGCGCTCTACCAACTGCATTGCTTCCAATTAAAACAGAGGGCAGTTTTGAATTTTTAAAGATTCTACTTCTCACTGATTAAAGGCCATCCACAAACATGGTCACCTGCATATAAATCTTTAGTCATCCAGCTGTATTCACCACCGAGGAACCTTGAGATCATCTGCTTGCTCCCAGCTGAGTAAATCAATCAACCAATCAACCAAATTCTATGTGATTAGAGCTTTTTGCTACGCAGCAGCACATTTGTTGGAATAAAACGCCCTAACAGTATCCGCTTAGCTCAGTCAGCAACTATTTTCAAGTCACGTCTGAAAACATTCCTATTTACACAAAAAAACATGTTTGGGCTCCTGGATATGTATCCTGTTTTGATGCGTCCATCACCATCGTGATTTTTGTTTTCCTTTCTTTTTCTTATTCTCT
>JAMKCH010040553.1:0-19099 GCA_023653785.1 Ophioderma brevispina | reverse complement strand
AACAAACTAAATTACACCATATTCATCTGCTTTGCATTTCAAAATCATCAAGGCTCTTTAGTACTTTAAAATCGTTTTTTTTCAAAATAAATTTAACAAGTTAAGCATTGAGAATATGCCTTGCAAGTTTAGATAGTAAATTTGTTCACAATTTGTTTGCTTGCAATCAAATTATACATATGATAATTATAACGCATTTTTCCAAATATTTCAGGTGCAATTTATACTATCGAAGTTGTAACTGTAGATGCAAACAATGAAAAAGCTTTGAAATCTGTATGGCAATTTCTTAATTTTAAAACAAAAATCTAAAAGTAGCAACCATTATTGGTTATTTTGATTTTGCATGTTGTGTTGTAATACATATCAACTTTAGTTGCTTAATGGCGCGCCATGGATGGAGAACCTGTGTTAGAGAGACTATAACATTTGTTTAAAGACATTGAAGTCTTTACAAGGAGACTCTGCTTGGCCTTGCTGGGTGAAAAGTCTCTAACAGTTTTTCTTACAGGAATTTTTTATTATTAGTCCTTGTAAATCAATGCGAGTTTAATTAGATACTTCATGGGGTAGGTTAGGGCACCCCTGAATGGTTATTTTAGATATTTCACTTATATTTTCAGTCACTGTATAATATAACACCGAAAAGTGAAGTCATTTGTTTTAAAAAGAAAAATTTTGAAAATACTTTTTTGTTTCTTCCGCTTTTAGCGGAAGAAAGAAAGAAAACTGGAAGAAACCCGGTTCTTCCAAGTGGAACAAAAAACCGCGGAAAAAAACATGGTTTTTTCCACCGTGGAAAGGAAGGAAAGACTGGCGAACATGTATATGAGGTACAGCCTAGAATGATGTAATATGAAATTTGAAATGAAGTATACAACACAAGCTTGGTTGTCTTAACACTAATGCTAATCTGTTCCCAGGAGGGAAGTGAAGTAATAAGGGAAGAGGGAAGGAGAAAAAGTTCGAAAATCTTGTGTTGGTCTTGAACCAGGGCCCCTGGCCCGCCATCGATTTCATGCCCATATGCGTCTTGTTTGTTGACGCAATCTCTGTATCCGGGACTTAGTGCATTTTTCTCACTCATTGCTGTGGGATTTGGTGAGATTCAGTGGTCCTTTGAGAGTTAATATACAAATATTGGAATGCCTAAGCGAGTGATATAAAAAGATATATCATTGTGGTCAAATTTTCGACGTTCTATTCCATGAGGGAAGAAAGCCCGAGTGAATGAAACAGTTCAAAATTGCCGAATTAATATTTTTACTATATGCAAGCATATAGGCAGTCATATTTGGTTTATATCATGATATCACCTGGTTTATTTCAAGCCAGTGATAGTAAAACTATCAAATGGCTTCAATCACTTGGCATTCATGTCTAATATAAATTATGGGATATAACCCGATGCCACAGTATTTTAGCCTATCTCCCCAGAGGGAGTGAAGGAATAAGGAAGAGGGAAAAGGAGAAGAACAAATGGTGTTGTCTCAAACTAGCTCTTATATTCTAGACACTAATGAGCAAGTGTCAGTGATAAAAAATGAGTTTCATTATAAGGTTTTAAATGTAAAAGTTATACCTTATGTAACAAGGCCAACATTCCAATGCTTTTGGTCCTGACCTGTTCCTTGACCTTTGACTGTTTAAGAGTTATTTTTTTCTTTTCAAGACTTTCTTTTGGGTACTACGCAAAAGCTACACAACAATCAAGAACCACCCAAAGGCATAGATTTTGCTTTGGGGCTTATCCACCTCTGGAAAGGCATGCAATCACTGTCAAAATACCAAAGACCTGAGTTGAGAAATTTTTAGGAAGGGCAAAATGGTCGGCTCTTTTTGAGGAAAAATCCTGTATCCAACAAGTTAGGCCAATAGTCTTGGAATGGCAGAGTCACTGTTTCACTACACAATCTGAAGTTAAGAGGTGACACAATGGAAAAATGAGGATAGAAATGGTAGCCACAAAAGCAATGACAGGGCACAGAAGCGGAAAATAGTAGGTCAAGCAAGAGATCCACCATTCAAGACAGCCTATCTCTGTCAAGATGTTGTATTGCGGACAATCATGGGCCCTAATAACTTGGAAGGAATTTCAGAGATTGAATAAACTGATGGGAGGACAAATTCTTGGTCTGATGAGTCAAGATTTTGCTTTTTTGGCAGTGGTGGCAAAGGGTACATAGTGCAGTAAAAAAGCACTTCATCCACACTACATGAAACCAACAAGGAAAAATGGTGGATGTGGACTTATGGTCAATGTTAAATATGCGCACGCAGGCGGAGTGCCCCTCTATCTGTTTGGCGTTTGGACCAGACTCCATCATATAATGTTGCTGTGGTGGGTTCGCCACTTCTCCCACACAGCGAGTCTGTTTTACATCCCAGCATATGCCAGTACCCATTTGTACTCCTGGGTGGATGGAGAGGCAAGCGAAGGTACAAGGCCATGCCCAAAGTGCACAACACATTGGTGACAGCGGAGCTCGAACCAAACCTTATGCTTATGAGGCCACATGAATTATGGTGTGGGGTTATTTTTCTCGTGCTGGTGTTGGTGATATGGTGTTAGTTGAAGGAAATATGGATCACAAGAAGTATCTTCATATCCTAGAAGAAAATATGTTGCCATCAGCACCATCGATTGATCGGCAAAACTTCACACATTGGCAAGACAACCCACCATGCCACATAGTAAAAAGTGAAAGAGTATTTCGATAACTAGAAGCTGGGATTTACCATTTAATTTCCTATCATGTACATGTTCCAAGTATCAGTATCATAAACGTACCCTGGTCATACCGACTACCAACTTTGGTATTCCCGCAAATGCAATTCTAGTGCCATAAATTGTTCATAATCAGGTTACCTGGCTTTATATTCGATCATAAGTATTATCATCTTGAAACATAAAATGTTGTTTGTACTTACCTACTTTATGTTTTAATCCACATTAAAGCGTTGATTTTACCCCAAAGACCCTCAGGTCCAATCACTACAGGCATAACTCACTGCGCCATATTACATCCCTTTACTTTTTGCTCCCGATCCAGCCCTCTTAATTGAAGCACCGCGTAATTGGTGCACTCTATATGAAGAACTTGGTAAACAGGATTTCCATATTTCTGTGAAAGTCGGAAACCCTTTCCAGAAACATTGGAACTTTTAACTTTTCACTGACGGCGGGTAATTTTGGTGAAAATTGACTTCAGCAATTAAAATAATACTGAAAATGTTAGTACTTTTTACTGGTGTGTAACGTGTAGGAATTTTTTCTTAAACTAGCAGTGACCCTGGAGACGTGTACACGTTTAAACTTGTACACGTCCCATCACTATCCGCTTACCCAATAAACCAGCTGCTTTAAAAAATAAGGGTTTTAGAATGACGTGTTCAGCCTACATCAAAGTTGAAACTTGTTTTCAGGAGCTAGGAGGTTGTGAAAATATTCCTGGGAACATCTAGACTGCATCTACAACACACCACACATGATTTTCAAACATCACATCAAAGCAAGATAACTTCTTGCATTGATATCAGGGTTCTGGTAGTAATCGCCCCAAGGCGGAGCATTGTGTTTTTAGGGTATGCACATGCTTTTGCAAGTGTTTCAGGGTGTGCACACGCTTGCCCGTCATTTTTAGGTATCACTCACATCCCAATATTAGGGTCCACAAATGTCCCAAGTTTACAGTAAGCACACGTATTTGCAAGTGTTTTTGAGATGTAGGAGATATATACAAACTAGAGCTTGTTATATTTATGTACACATATTCCATTAACAAATTGCCAGTATTTTTTAACAGCCTCTTTCGCAAACGCGTGATGACATCCAATATAGGCACGCGAAACTAAACAATTACAATCTTACGAGAAATAAAAAAGTTTTCACTGATCAATCCGTGGGACATCCGATCCTATTAGCTCCTATTCTGTGGAACAATTTGGGGAAACATCTACGCGAAATTCGAAATAAGTACCTCACTTTCGCAATCAATTTAAAAGTGAACTTATCTCCAAAAATAGTTTTTGCATTATTTTATTTTTACTGCAATATGCTGTTGATGGCAATTTGAGCAAATTTGAATCATGGTGGCATTGATCACTGGCCGTTTTCACATTGTTTGTTGATTGTATGTCCTTATCTTACGATGTTGTAACATAACTTTCAGGGGTTGACCCCAGTCTGGTCTTTTTGGCCTTTGTGGGTCACTTCCATAAATTTTGTTTCTGTTTAATTGTTTTTGTGTAATAGATTTTTTATGGAATACAGTTGAAGTTTAAGCATAAGCGCAGGCATTTGCAATGTTTTTAGGGTACGCACTTGTGTAACATATGTTTGAGGGACGCACATGCATATACAGCAGGGGCTGATCCAGGATTTGAAAAGTCAAAATTCCCGGGGGGGGCTGAAGGCGTAACGTCCAAAATAGCTCAAAAAAATGGGCTTATTTTGGCAAGAATTTGCATAATTACCGGAGGCGCGCGCATCCCCTTCGCCCCCTCCCTGGCTCCGCCCCTGTAAGGCTACCACATGTGTAAACTACATTTTTTCACTTTCTCCTCACATAAAACATTGCTTTTCAGGGATTCCACATCTTCTAAAAAGATAAGATGTACACAAATTGTATGACACAGAATGGTTGCTGATTTTTAACAGAACTTGTGTGTTCACAGCAGAATTGCTTAGAATAACCATGACACTGGGTCTGTAAGATGTCCTGGTAAAGTGGTCTAAGATCACTTGGGGTCATGGTGTCAAACCCATATTCTTTGGAATTCAAGGGATTGGAACGCTGAGAACCAAGAAATCCTCATTATTTAATTTGGTTTGTTTTCAGCAACTACTCCCCCATTCCTCTGGGTGCATGTTGGAGTGGTGATGAATCCCCAGTTTGCCGTGCTTACGTGCTCTGTACACTTTCGGATTTATGATCGCCACCACGCTTAGTAAGGACTGCAGCTAATTTTTTTATACACTTTGGTTGGGTGACGCCTCATTTGGATTTTTTGTGGATGTGCTTCAGGTGTAACAGAAGGCTTGTGCAGCTAATTTAAAAATGCATTATTTACTTGTAAACTTTTTTTGCTTACTGACATGGAAAAAATGATTCTCTCTATATGAAAAGGGGGAAGTGTCGTTTTTGTTTTTAATTTTAACTGTTGTGGAATGCATGTCAAAACATTGATATTGGGGTCCTATTGTGTCTTTGTTGAAAGGGATTCTCACATCCACATATGACCTCATCCTTGTCTGTTATTCATACATAAAAAAAAATTCGAAGTAAACCCTTTTACAGTGAGTTGTTCACACCCAATGATTTGATTTTTTAGTTGAAGCATTTGAAACATTGTTTCTTCTAGACTGATTTTTTTTTATGCTTAACACAATAAATACCGTTGCTTTGCTTTGCGTATTTTTAGTGGTCAAGGGGTCAAATTCAAGAACTTCAAATGGTCCCCGCCAAAATCCACTAATTTATGTCAAAAGATTAAATTCGTAATTTTCCACAGTTAACAGACTTAACTTGCTCTTCTACAGAGACTTTGGCAACTGAGTATATTAACACGAATTATTAATCATAAAATCTAGCCTCAAGTGTAAAAAATGGCACAAATTAAGAGGGGCCCGCCACAATATCATACAAAACTTAACAACTTCATTAAACTTAATTTTGGCGATACATCCCACAATATTCAGTTTTATTAAACATACTGTCTCTCGAAGGTGCGTATATCGGGTGCCGTATATATTATCAACTTCTCAGTTTAAGTTGTAGTCCCAATGGGTAATGTTGATAAAATTCAAAATGGCCGCTAAAATAACCACAAGACCTATTTTTTGTTGTATAGGTCTAAAACAGATTGTAAAAAAAAGTCACTTACTCCATTACTTGTTTTAGTATATTTGTTTGATACAACTTTCCAGACTTATATTTTGTATGCCAGTTAACTTTTCTGGCTTTGATGGCAAGGATTAAAAAAATTACAAATGGCTACCAAAATACAATATTTATCACGGAATATTTAAAAGGTGAGGTATTATTTTGCATACTGTCGCTGCACCAGAAAAGTACTATTTGAGCAATTAAGTCCAAAGACTGACAATTAAGGTTCTTTACTACATGAATTCCATTTCTCGTACTTGGATAAATACAAGAGAGTATATGTTTATAAGTCCTGATTTTATGTTATGCAAATTAAAAATTAAAAGACTATAATGCCTAGATCTGGGTTGCCTCTAATGGGTTCTCTTTCCTTTCAAAGGACTTACAATGCATTTAAAAGCCCATCCGCAATATCTCTCTCCCAATATCAGAATTACCATTATTCCATAATAAATTGAGGAAAATATGTGTGCCTTAATGCTATTATCCCTTTCGAATTTACTTTGAGAACTAAGCAACCAACATACATTTCCAAAAATAAGATCGGCATACCTTATTTCAGTAACTAAGACTTAACCGATCATTATGTTCTAACCTTTTGACTAAGTAAAATGAATATGAGATCTTCTAAGTACTGACACGTTTACTGTAAACTATTTTTTTTTGTCTTTAACCTCAAAGAGATACATCTTCATTTATTATGTTCATCATATTTTTTAACAATTCACAATATCAACATTATCTATTTACATTTAACTACTTCAAAATTTCAAGTAAGTTTTGAATACATCCACAAAGTTCATGTATTTTAAGTAAGCGTTTCTTTGTTTTTCCTGCAGTTGGACTAATTTTTTAATCTCTAATTGAAACAAGTAGAAAACAAGGACAATGGTTAAATTTTTATCATCCTTATTTTGGACCGAATATGATGCAAAAATTAAATTAAACGTTTCTTAATCGCATTCGTTTTCTTCGATGTTCAAACCATCTTTTCTAAACTTACTTCAAAGGACGAGTTCATCAAGGAATATATACAATCCCTACACAATTTCAAAATAATAGATTTTCTTGAACACCATACAAAAATGGTCATAATCTTCATACATTTACAATTTACATCATTTCATCTGTTCCAGAAAGTTTCATCCGTAGAGATTACTCTCACAGGTAATGATATTATATAAAAGAGTGAATTGGAAGTAAGCTATCTTGTTTTGACCGATCTCTCTCTGTTTGAACATAACAAATTTTATCATAAAATTTATTTCCATATTAACAATTTATCTTTTCAGTAACTAATGCAGAAAGGCTTTTGTTGTAGATTTTTGAGCAAAAAATAATGCAGCTTTGCTCCAAACTTCACATAAAATATGAGTTATTTCCTTTTTTTAAAGCAACTCATGTCTCGATTCCTTATTCCTTTCTTTAACGGCGGTTGGAATTGCAAGACTTACCTTAATCAACTTTTTTAAACAAGTTAACCTACATCTTAATATATTCAAATTCGCCTAAATTGGGGAATCTGTTTTCAAAATGCGAATGTCATTCAAATAACAGGAAGTAGAGGGGCCTAAAGAGAACAAGCCTGAAACGGCCCTGAAAAGTGGTGTGAATTTGGGCTAAACGCCTCCAAAAATGGGCTGAAAATAAAATTGCGGAATTTGCTTGTATTCATTCTAACGAACCGAACTCTGCTATTTTGCGTCTTTATCTATCATTATACCCATAAAATAGCATTGTTTGGAGATATTATTTACACTTATTTTGCAGAAAAAACCATGATTTTAATAGACCCTGATAAACAATATTATTTGTGACCACTGATATATCTACCACATTTTTCAATTTACCTTTAGTTCATAAAGAAAGGCAAGTCTCCCAAGGGATCAAACAATTCTCGATTCTTTTCCTAGTAACCTTGTTCTGATATTCCCGATATCCATTTTATTTATATAAGAGCCCAAATTTACTATTCCAATAGGGCCATAGTCAACCACCATATTGGTTTAATCTTTAACTCTCACAGAAGAAACTTATCTGTGCAATGACTTTTGATATTAGGTTGAGTTCCCAGCATATAGGACCGTGGAAGAGTTGAAGATTTTTTATAACCAAAAAAAGCTTTTTTGCCAAAAATCGAGTTTCTTGCTTTCCGACCATTTAATGTTTTCCACTACTTATTTTTTTTTTATTCCAATTGAATTCTCCGCTACCTTTTTTTTATCCTTACTGAAGTAAATACTAGACGTTTAACAGGCCTTCCCATCATTTACGACAAGACGGACAATATGACATATACTCAACATAGTTGGAGCCTTTTTTAAAATGTTGACGTTTTGTAACCTTAAGTTGGCCCTTTAAAAATAGTGACACCACATTGATAGTACAACTACCAGCATTTTTCGTTTCATTTTCTCTCCAAAATAGAGAGATTTTATTGATAAACAGTATTATAGGCCACCGGCCTTAATACAATTATATAAACTGACAGTGATTAGAGTACAGTGTTTGGCAAAAAGGCATCACGTTTTTTGGCAGCGTTCCATAATATCTTGATAGGTTTGCACGTTTATCCCACGTAGGAATAAGTAAGTGCAGAGTTTAACAGATTTGGGTTGTTAAAGAAAAATGGAGAGAGGTAACGTCTACGATCCACGGCATAGTGATTACAAACCAGAACAAGTGGAACTCAGTCGTCACCTTCACCCTGTGTTGCAAACTCTACATAATCTTTTTTCCGCGGTGGAATTCCATTCACTTCCCCGCTTCGACTTCCAAGTTGACTATGGCCTCGCGTAAATTTTGTAAACAAAACTGGTCAGTAGCACTTGTCGAGCTTTAATAATAAGGCTCACACATGTAAATCATTTAAATTGCGAATATAGCCATAATTTCGAATAAAGCGACATCGCTCTAATTCTTGATGTTAATATCTTTTACATCTTTGTTAAAAATGTAAGAAATGCTCTTGTGTTAATAACACCATGAGCATTTATATAGAGGGTTCAATACCTAACTACCATAGATGTCAAACCTTTTCTGTAGTGGGGGGTAAACGCTGACCCTTTGACGTGGGTCCATGCTCCTGCTCTAACTTGTGTTTCTTTCGGTCTACGGCAGCTTCGAGCCATTAGCAATTACTATTACTACTTTTGCAGTTGTGTTGTGCATTTTAAAGATCCCAAATGTTTCGTTAATCGAAGCTCAAGACCATAAGATATCTTCCAGTCTTAGTTTAATAAAATTTGAGGCATTGCAATCTCATTTTTTGGAAAGTGTTTGATAATAACAAGGTGACTGACTCTATGTGATGCGTTAGGCCCAATCCTTAAATAATGGAAAGGATAACTATTCAGTTACTCGTCTGAACTATTCATTTCACTTCCTATGAATATCAAAGTGACTATACACAACATTAACAAGCAATATGGCCTATGCGCCTGTTTCTTATTCTAAGACAACTATCGATACTATAATGTTCATGGGCATTGTAGATGTGAATCGCCTTGTAGACTTCCTTTCACTGGATACAGGCTCTGTACCTGTCCTTTCTTTATAAAATAAATTTTGAATAAAAATTCACTTTGAGGCAGTATAGATTTTCATTTTATACGTCAGTATTTTGGCGGCCATTTTGAATGTTCTCCATTTGGGGCTCGTGGGGAAAGAACTGATGCTGTAATTTAATTGAACAATGCTCAGCTTTAAGGACGGTATATAAGAGTAATCCGGATAACTTTTTAAAAGGTAGAAATGCAGTTATTACAAACATAATATGAATAATGTTGCAGGTTGGGGCCATTTTTGAATTTTTTACATTTTGACCTGTTGCACTCAAATTCCAGCAAAGCAAACCGGCATTTTGTAATCAGCACAAAAAATCGGTCTAGAAAGTTTTTAGGGTTACGCTACTTGTGTTAAACAATGTTTGAGGGAACGCACATGCATCATATGCTATAACCACATTGACTCCTAAATTTTACCTTCTCTCCCACATAAACATTTGCTTTTCAGTAGTTTCCACTCTTCTAAAAAGTAAGGAGGTACACAAATTTGGTATGTACACAGAATTTTCTGATTGTACAGAACTTGTGTGTTCAGCACAGAAGTTGCTTAGAATAACCATGACAACTGGGTTCATGTAAGATGTCCTGGAAATGTGGTCTAAGATCAACTTGGGGTCATGTTGCAACCCCATATATCTATGTAATAAAGATTGGAAAGCTGAGAACCTAAGAAATCCTCATTATTTATTTGGTTTGTTTTACCTCAGCACTACTCCCCCATTTCCTCTGGTGCATGTTGATTGGTGATGAATCCACGGTTGGTGCGTCTGTACGTGCCTCTTTACTACTTCAGGATGCCTGATCCACACCGCACCACGCGTATTAAGACGCAGCTAATTTTTACACTTTTGTTGGGTGACGCCTTCATTGGAATTTTTGTGGAGTGCCAGGGTGTACAGAAGGATGGTGCACTAATTTAAAATGCATTATTTCTTTTGTAAAACTTTTTTTTGCTTAATGAACATGGAAAAATTGTATTCTCCTCTCATATGAAGGGGGAAGTTCGTTTTTGTTTTTAACGTTGTGTGCATGTAAAACATTGATTTGTCATTGTGGTCATTGTGAAAGGATTCCACCATCCACCTAACGACCTCATCCTTGCTGTTATTCATACATAAAAATTCAAAGTAACCCTTACAGTGGAGTTGATTCATCCAGCCCAATGATTTTGGAATAAGAAAATATCCTTGTAGACAAGCAATAAATCATGAAAATAAACTTCACGAAGCATTTTTTAAAACTCAATTCATTGAATTGATGGATTATTGTCATCGAGAGCGGCGTGTTGTAATATGTCGGCTCTAGTTGCGAAACATATTCGGCCGTTTTATGTCCGTTTTCCCCAAAATTCGGCAAAATTGTTCTGGGGGTAGTGGGCGTTTCGCCGTGGTTTTATTTTTTGAATGTTTAATTTTTTAATTTGTTCTTTTTTTATATTTTAATCGAATTATGTTTTTGTCAAGTTTTGGACCTCATCTGATGCCATGCTTTTCGTCTTTCTTACTGAATGCATGGTTTATGTGTGCACCGAGTTAACCGGTTTCTAGTGGGGGTCGTCGGGCAAAATGAAATGGTGATCGTGTTCCAACTTTAACCATATCTAACCAAGGGCTTACCAGGGCTGAGGTCAAACAAAGTGCGAGTTCATTTGACTGAGTAGATTAGTGTAAACAAATTTCCCTGATAAGGTCCCAACCTATTATAGAGATGACACCCAATCAAGTTTGTTTGTTTAACTTGAGCTCAGACTTCAGTTATGTTAATAATCGGGGTATTTTGCAACCAATCTTCAAAATTTTCAGCAAAAGTATATGTGCATACTTTTAAAGCAAAACTTCAAATATTAAGTCCGTACCTTAGCAATTTGTTATCGGGGTATCGTCTTTGCAGAAGGCAAGCCTTTGTTTCCCATTATGGCATTTATACTGACTCTGCATATTTTTTATGGTATAGGATGGGTGAAAAGGTGGGGTTGTTGGTTGTTGGTTTCGACGGCTAAGTTTGTAAATTTTAGTTTTATGTATATTGGTTATATTTTTGAGGTCTTGCGTAAACACTTTTGGATGTACGAAAACCTTATCTGTTGTCATTATTAAGGTCTTGTTGGCTGTTTTTTCGATACAATGGACAGTGCTGCGCAAATGTATACACATATGCCGCAGCGTGGCTGTTCCTGCTAACGATGAACACGAGTTGACCGTTTTAAAAGGCACCTTGAAACTTTGAAAACACATTCGGGAATTTATAGTGGTCCTTGAAGTTGAAGGCATTTATATATTAGTTTTCTAGATATAAAATATTCGTCCTATAAATATATACACAAAAGTGAAACTGTTGAAACATTTTCTCTGGAATTTATAAGTGGTCCTTGAAAGTTGGCAGGCACTTTAAGATATTAGGTTTCCCTAGATATAAATAGTCGATTCCTAATATATGATAAACAAAAGAGGTATTCACTTGCGACAGCGGTGGGCATACTTCGGAATATTTTTAATAAGCCTTACACTGGGATACTATATTCTATATTGCGAGTTTGGACGACAAGCACGCTTGCCTTACTTTTGCCTTACTTTTATACTTTTGACGGGTTTTAGATATTTGTGTCGACGGTGCTTCACTACTTGATTGGCCTTACATTCGACTTTTAACCTTTATATATCTCCGCGTCGTTATAAGCGAAACTTTTGAAATAAGTGGCGGTAAGCATACACTAAACTAATGGAAAATCTTTGGAACACATCTGGCAGAAATTAATTACATTTGACTATGAATATCCTAAAAATTGTTTCAACAAGATTCAGCGAAATTGTCATAATAATCCTCTAGTTTCATAGAGGAATATTCCCTCAAGTGGCCTGACACTACGAAAATTAATAGAGAATTTAAAAAAAACACCTTAACCCGACAATTGGCTCTGCTACCATTATGTCATGGGACCCCTCTGATATCCTTATTACGTGGTGCAAACCAAGCGTCAGATTGCTGTAAAAGAGATGCATATACGATTGTTATCGGCTTGCTGCATTACAGATCATGGAAGGCATCCCGTGGTAACCTGGAGTGTGAAGGTAAACTTTTTAGTGTACCTTTGCCGATTACCTTCACACTTAGTCAAAGAACCACTGACCCAAGCCTCCTATTGAGTATAATATAGAGTGGCCTCTCATGACCCTATATGGCCTTTGACCAATTTTTTGTCAACTACATAATCAACAGCTTGTGAAACTAAATGTGTACAAAAAAGGAACCACTTGCCAGTCGTCTTACTGATATGGCGCCTAATGAAACCTATATGACCCTGTGGCCCCTTTTGACCTCTAAATGGCCCTATGTGACTTTGACCCCATTTTGGTCAAAATCTATATACTAAAAGAAATCAACTTTGTGTGTCTTGTGGGTTTGTTCCGGCTATGTGTTTCACCGCCCTTTTACCTCGGATAATGAATTTTGTGTGTTTGTAGAGCTCCGCGTACGAGTTTTTGTTTTGTGGTCACGGATTTTGGAGGGTCTTTTTGGGGTCTACCGGTCATCCCGGGTCCTTGTCGAGTAACGTGCCGTGCTTTGACGTATGGATATGAGTTTTTGGTTTGGTGGTAGAGTTTTCCGCCGTACAAGTGTTTATGGTCACTTTCGGGGGGTCATTTGGGGTCAAAGGTCATTCAGGGTCATGAAATTATGGGTGGTGTTAGATAATAACGTATAACAGTACGAAAAATAAGTAACACATTCTTAGGGCATGCGTTTTCTAATGAGATCCACAAACTAGTGAGTGTTACATTCGTGCGGCAGACATATATCTTAGAAAGAGTAATAAAGCTAAAATACATGGGCTACATTGCCAAAGTTGGTACCAAATTAAAGGGACTCATATGTGCCAGTGCCTCAAAATGTACAAAGTGACACACAAAGTCTCATTAATTAGATAACATTTCTGAACGTGAATTAGGTCTTTTTTTGTTTGCATGGTGGTAGCACATGGGAGCATGACGAGGGGGAGCATAATTTGTGATCCCTCCCAAGGCAAGGCTAATACCTGCATAGCATGTACTTTTTTGATTGAATTAGATTTATTTACTCCGCAAAGTTTTATTGAAACTAAAATAAATCTGTCTTAATTATCGGCCTAATTAGCATAATAAAGAATTAAAATGATTTTTTATAAACCTTGTTTATCGAATTGATAATTCAAGTAAAAGCTTAATTAAAGTTATTTTAGTGATAATCCCAAGAATATTTGTCAAGTATTGGAAGTTTCAAATAAAAAATCATTTATTGACACATTGTTCATTACAACATTTTTTTTTAAAAAATTAAGAAGACAAAACACCAAATCACAGTATGGTCACACATATTTGGCTGGCACTAAAGTATCAAAAAGGAATTTTCTATTACTCAAATACTACAATGAGAAGGGCATTTAAAATGTAACTTCCTGTTTTTTGTTTTTAAACAAAAACAAAAAAACAACCTAAAATTTTTTTTAACAACCCCAAAAACTGTCCGTTTTTTATTTGAAAAATTCCGGTTTTTTTTGTTTGTTTGTAACAATTTTCCAAAAACCCGGTTTTCCGGTCGTCTGATAAGCCAAAAATAAATTAACTGAAGTGTGATTTAGCGACTAGCATTTAGTGCTAATAATTCTCCCCTCCGGCAATTCGAATAATTTACACGATGTCGTTGGTTCCTCCGACTCGATCGGACCAAGGGCCGTACCATTCGACAAGAAAATCTTTGACGGGTACCGTAAGCGCTCATCACTACAGGCTCTCGTGTAAGGATTTGATCACGAGCGCGCGATGAGTGTTATGCATGGTTTGCCGGATACTTTCGGTAGGAAAATGGAAAATTTTAAATTTGTTGAACGGGACTGATGATTTACAAGCGTTAGAATGAAAGGACTAGAATAATGGAATGGCCATGGTTGGAAGAGAAAGATGACAACGGCGATTTTTATCAGCGTAATGAGTGAACTGAACCAAGCTGACTAGTGGTGCACATGCTTCTGACATGGATGACCGTCACATGATCATGATCATGGTAAAAGACTCGTGAATTTGGATCGTCGGGGAAGAAAGCTATCAAAGGATCAAATGTCACGCAAATAAGATGTACATAAAAGAAACAGGGAGAGGCAGGGAAAGAGTTCCCGCTGGTTTTCAAGCCGCTGTTGGGAGGACTTAACAGAACAATCACTGGCAAGGCTAGGTAGCATGTCAGCCCATCATGTCATGCGTGTTGATCAGTCTTGACTCTCGATTATCATGACATCTGAATGTGAAAGTTACCATGAAATTGTCAACAATAAGGCATATTTTCAATGAAAAATTACCCTTCTGTTTGAAAATGTCAGGTAGTTTTTCAAAGAAATTTGTTACTGCTATTGAACTTTCTCGGTGAATTAAAAATGGCTAAAATCCAGGAGCCCGGGGGCGCTGGGCCCGCCAGGTTCTGCCCCTGGCCCCCCGCAAGGGGGCCAGAAGGCGGCCCCCTGGACCCCCGCCAATTTTTCAGGGTTTTTTTCAATCAGTGCTGTCATCTCTGATTTAACAGGAAGACACTAAAACAGAGGCTATTCATCCCACATGAGTGGTGTTGTATATTATGGGCATTGATATTCAGCCTAGTTCAAAAAAGCCAGAGACCTTCATGTAACTCAAAATGTGGATCATGAAGACGTTGCTTCTAATATGCTCGTTATGTGACCTTCAGTCCTGTTGTACTTTTTTTAAGATTAACACGTACAAAAGTAAAGAATGACATTAAGTTTTATGATTTGATATATGAAACATTAGATCATACTGTTCAAATTGGTATGAATTACAGTTACTGCTATGGGAAACACTGATAACTGACATTGGCACTAGTAAGGATACATATAGTGGGATTAAAAATTGTGTCATTACACGACATACATTATGGCATGTTAGACGACACAGACCCTTAGAAATTCTCCTTTAAAGTGGGCATTCCTTTTTGTAGAAATGATAGTTATTACTCTAAGTTTAAATTAGTAAAGTGTTTCAAGATTCTAAATAGGTTAAAGGGCATCTATAAAGGTTCACTATACGTAAAAAACCCATAATCACCTAAAAGGGCGGAACAATTTTTGCGCTGAAAAGATGATCCGCACAAAATTATTTTATTAAACATAATACCTAACAAGTTTTACATCATGGAGAAAGGTCTTAGTTTGAATACTTGAAAATGTATTTGTTTTTGTCAGTTCAGGTGTATAATGACTTTTGAAAGAAATTCTAAAAATGTAGCTTAAAAACAAAAAAAAAAAAATCATGATAGTGTGTTATCAAAGTTTTTATGACTGTACCCTATGCCATTTCTGATAGCATATTTGGATTCCTGGGACAATTATCCTTTCAGAAAATGTATACTTTTATGGGTATGGGTGTATAGTAAGTACATATAATGATCATTAAACCCAAAAACGGCACATTACTGGTCAACGTGGCAATGTAACGTAAGGGGCCCACATAGAACGCATGGCCTTAAGGCAAAAAGATAATATAGTCTTTGGTTTCTGACAAGTTTTCTCCCGACTTTCGGAGGGACCAGCACAAGCAAATATTTTTAATATTAACCGTTAACTGCTATAGCTATTCATGGTGTCTTAAAGTGTTAACAAATTACCTCCAGTGGTGCAAGGGAATTAGGGCCTACCCATAAGAACTTTGTGATTTGCTGTTTTGCCTTTTTGAAGATTTGCTCCATCAATTGCTATTAGTGCAAAAGTGTTGGGTTTACCTAATTATTTTAGTGCCTGGCTGTGGACTTTGTCCACTGACAGTCCCTAACGGGGTCTGTCAGACGGCGGAAGCCTGTCAATTTTTTTTCGGGAAAGCTTTTTTAAGAGCTCTATCTCATGGTGCAGTTCATATGTTTTAGATCAATGGCTCCGTTGTCAGTAGGAGCCTTTAAAGTTGACTTTTTACTTCGACTTTTCATTTCAATATTTTTTTTTATATCTCCCATAGGTACTGAGTTCCCTACTGACAGTTCCTTAAATTGTGGCTGTCATATACGGCGGAGCCCTGTCGATTGTTTTTCGGGAAGCTTATTTTAAAGAGCTCTAATCTCATGATGCAGTTGATAACTATGTAGGTGGCGTCGTTTTCAAGTTACGAACCTTTAAAAGTTGACTTTGTACTTTTCCAACTTTTTTTCATGTCCAATTCTTTTAAAAAAACAAATGTACTAATTCCTACTGACAGTTCCTTAAAGTGGGAACTTTCATTGATCTTTAAGACACTATCCATTGGCTGTAATCCCCCTTGATGAGGTTTACACTGAAATGCTCGCTAATTTTTTTTTTAAATCTCCGATCTATCAACAAATCTCCATGCCCAGCTCAATCTCCCTGATTCCAAAATCTCAATGTTTTCCGCCTCTGCCAAGGTCATCCAGGGTTGTTTTTGGGGTAACTTACGCTGTGCTTTTGACCTATGTAGAGGATTTTTGGTCATGGTGGTAGAGCTTTGCCAACTCGTTTTTTGTGGCCATGTAAATTTCGAGGGGTCATTTTGGGGGGTCAAAGGGTCAATCCATGGGTCCCCGTTATGGGTAAACTTGTCCGGCTTTTGGACGTATGGGATATATGATTTTGTATGTGGTAGAGTTTCGCCGGACAAGTTTTTGTGGCATGTTTTCGAGGGGTCATTTGGGGTCGAAGGTCATCCAGGGGTCGTTATCGGTACATGGCTGTGGTGCTTTGATGTATGGATATAGTTTTGGTTTGGTGGTAGAGTTTAGCCATACAAGTTTAGTGGTCATTTCGAGGGGGCATTTTTGGGGTCAAAGGTCATCCAGGGGTCGTTATCGGGTAACTTGGCTGTGCTTTGACGTATGGATATGAGTTTTGATATTATGGTGGTAGAGTTTTGCCGTCCATTTTGTGGTCACATTTTCGATGGGGTCATGTATGGGGTCAGAAGTCATGTAGGGGTCTTTGGGGTAACTTGGCGGTTTCATACCCATGCTTTGACCTATGGATATGAAGCACACAGGTGCTAATTGGTCGGAATATGTACCGGGGTTTTGTTCTGAAACATTCAGTATACTCATCTAAAGGGGTATACTCAGCTAGCGCGCATTCGAAAAGACCCACGCGCAGCGCAGGGGGCTCAACACTAGTTACTTAGTATATTTAACAATTGCTGCAAAAAATTGCAGTGACCACAACATGCCTCAAAGGAACTTGAGAGGACTCATAGTTAGTACCGTTGACCTCTAATGACCTAAAATGACCCTATGACCCCACGTTCAATCAAACCTTTGCACATCCATATATTTATGCCGGTGGGATGTCTTCACGTTGTATGTCTGACTGCATATGTCTCTGGAGGACCGCGATTACCTTCTGGCAATTGGTGGGTGTGTGCCCCATGACAGTACGAAAAACGAGTCTGTATTGGTAGTGGATCAAAGGGTCATCAGGGGTCATTCAAAGTCCAACGAGCATCCAATGGGGTAACTTGGTATATTCATGCGAGACCTGGTGGGCGGGGTGTCGATTGTTGAGATTGTGAAAAATTTAAAGGTCATGGCCAAGGTCATCAGGGGTCATTCAAAGGTCAAAGGAAACCGCAACAAAACCCGAGATGGTCATTCAAGCCAGGTGATCGAAAACACAGAGGTGCTAGCCAAATCGAGGATGCCTAGTAAAAATACTATTAAAACCACGGTCCAGAACTCTTTTGGAATGTACAGAATGACCTCTTATGGACCATATGCCTTTGACCGCCACATGACCCCCTACTGTGACCTTTGACCCAAAAATATCTAACATTCTTCCAAGTTAAGTTGTATAGCCACCATACATGCAGTCAAAGATACAACCATGGCCAAGACCAGTTGTGCTAATGTCAATTGGACCTGTAATGACCCTAAAATGACCTTTGACCCCACAACTACAAATTCCCTAACCATCCCAAATTGATGGGATTACTGAATCATTGATGCACTCGTTAGTAAGGAAGCATTTTGAAAATTGTTTCTAGACTGATTTTTATGCTGATCACAAAAATACCGGTTGCTTTGCGGATTTTGATGGGCCAAAAGGGAGTCAAAATTCAAAGGAAGAAATTCAAAATGGCCGGCCAACCAAAATACCACTAAATTATTGTCAAAGATATAAATTCGTAATTTTCCACAGTTAACAGACATAAAACTTACTCTTCTACACAGACTTTTGAAACTGGTTATTAACACTAATTAATCATAAAAATCTAGCCTCAAGGGGTAAAAATGGAACACAAATTCAAGATGGCCGCCAAATATCATACAAAACTTAACTAACTTAATTTTAGGATTACAATACCAACAATACTTCAGTGGTTATTCACTAGGGACTGCTTACCTTGAATATTGATGACAATATTTACTACGAAATTGAATCTTTCCTCCGATAGAAGCAAGGACCAAAACACCCCTATTTTATAAAATAGAATCTTACGACCGGTGACGTGACGTCACGCCGCCATGTTCGACGGCGCTCCCCATTCTCGTTTTGCTTCCGCTGATACAGACGTGTGTTGAAATTTGAAACCAGTTCCGAAAGAACTTGTAGTATCGACCTTAAGAACGGGTAGTTTATAGATTTATACAAGTCGCGTTATCTACTGTGTAGCGAGG
>JAMKCH010040552.1:0-13068 GCA_023653785.1 Ophioderma brevispina | reverse complement strand
CAGCAATTTCCACTTCAAAACTGACAAAACCTGGTTAAAATTTTCAGCTTTAAATAGGCTTGCGGGCTTTATCTTATTATTAAAGGGATTAGCAGCGATAATGTGAGAGAATCTAAAAAATGTGGAAATGCATGATTTTAACTTATAAATCAGGGATAAGTGTGTACAATTCCATATAACTGCTTTAATGTAGAAAAAAACACCAAATAGTGAAAAAAATGAAGTATTTGAGGAAATTTGTCATACCGTCTCCCGCAAATATACATATACAGAGATGGCAACTCAAAATCTGCACTAAACAGCTGATTGTGTTTTACACCAGTACAGAATAAACAAAGATCAATAATGTCTGTGATTGAGGTCAAATTGTATTGATCATGGTGCACAATATCACGCTGAAAATCTGTGATATTCACCGGGAAAGGCTTTTTTGATCTCAAGTCGGAATTTTGATAAGTACGTATAGAAATTACAGAATCAGATAAAAAGTACTGCCTTGACTTTAATACATTGATTTCAAGCCAACCATTTGCAGGTTATGTTTGCATATCCATGCCAGTAACAAAAATATAAAAATATGAATTTTGATGATTTTTTTCGATGTTTTGGATTAGCAAATCGCTGCTAATCCCTTTAAATGAAAAATTAAAAGGTTAACCAGTAAGTATACACTTTTAACTTGGATTAGGACCTGCGACATAAAATCTGTGATGATCCGTTAGCGGCATAACATGGTTTTGCTCTTGGAAGTCGAAATCAAGTCTTGTAGAATTGAAATTCAATGCGAAATTGCACGCTTTTTCCGACTGATGTTTTTTGTTAAATTTTAAGTGTAAATGGAGGCTTGCGGGTGTTATTTTCCCCTCAAATATTCAGAAAAAATATATATTTTATTGTAGATATGCTAGAAGAACGTAGGACTTGCGACAAAAATTCTAGCACTTTTGGTTTTGTAGATATGCAGCGCCGTACTGATGCGTCCTATGTCTTGTGTATTGGTTAAACGTTTGGGGTCAGTATGTGTGGAGCTACGTGGAATACGAAAAGTAGACAGAAAGTTTGTATTGTTCTGCGCACAGGTCACGACTTGTTCAACTGAGCGTGTCACAAAATCGTCAACAGAGGGCCGCTTCTGTCGGCGATGATCATGGAACATGAAAGAGTACTCCCTGCCGAGAAGTGACCTTTGTTGGTCTATGCTTTTACAATGAGTTGCCAAGTGATATAATTGGGATAATCGGCATTGCGTAATGCAATTAGGGAAGAGCTTTCTCCTTCTCTCCTACCTCTATGCTCAGTATTAGAGCTGGGAGTTACCATTTAATTTCCTATCCGTTTACACGGTCATTATTTTTGTTCGTTTAAACGTTTACACGGTCATAACAAGTTAACGACTGCCGAATTTGGCGCTTCCACGCAAATGCAATTCTTGCGCCATAAATCGTTCGTAATCGGGTTACCCAGCTTTGCATTCGATCATAAATATCATCTTGAACTATAAAATGTTGTTTGTACTTACCTAAGTTATGTTTTAATCCAAAATAAAATAGTTGAATATCCCAAAGACCCCGACAACAAAATCGCTGTGGCGCCTCCATTGTTACCTTTTTGTAGATCCCTCTATAATTGAAGCACCGTGTAATTGGGTGTTGCTCACGAAGTCATGACTAAAAATGTTCTTTTTTCCTCAAAACAACGTGATTTCACCCGGGATTTTGTTAATAAAAAATCAAGTGGGAAATGAATGACCTAAATGAATACACACAAGGCTAGTTTACTATTTTGTTGGTGAGTGATGAATGATAGATTGCAGACACTTCTTGAGGCTGTGTATATGCGGTGTATATGCCGAAGTCGCATCACTTGCACCTGTTTCCGTAAAAGTCGGAAACCATTTCTAGAGGCAGCATTGGAACTTTTAACTTTACTTTTCACTGACGGCAGATAAATTTGGGTGAAAATTTGATGTCCGCAATTAAAATAATACTTTAAAAAAGTTAGTTTTTACTGACGTGTAAACGTGTAGTGAATTTTCTAGACGTGTAGTATCTGTATCTGTAGCGTTTAGTCGGCAAAATACCACAAGGGCACATCACACCAACTTTGTGCAGCGTGCGGATGGAAACCAAATTAAATAGTCTTTAAATGAAGGTTGAGCTTATTCTTAAATGATGAAATGTCCATACTGTTAACGACATCACTTGGTAGAGAATTCCAGTCGACAAAGGTTGAGGCAAAAAATGATTTTTGATATGTTGTAGTCTTACAGCTAATTTGATGAAATTTCCTGTTATGCCCTCTGGTGATACGTGTAGAGTGCTGAATATAATCATCCAGTTTTATATCAATTAAACCAGTTTCCATTTTATAAAGTGTAGTCAATCTCTTCATATGTCTTCTTGTCTGCAGTGTATCCCAATCCAAATCTTGGAGAAGTTTAGTAACAGTGCCCTTTTCATACCCATATTCTCTTTTACAGAAACGTGCTGCTTGTCGTTGAATCCTTTCGAGAGCTGTGATGTTTTTCTTTAAATGGGGATCCCATGCTGCTGTCCCATACTCCAAGATTGGTCTAACAAAGCCTTTATATGCTGTAACCTTGACCCTTTCTGGACAGCTCCACAGGTTACGACGTATTATCCCGAGAACCTGCTGAGCTTTCTTAACGGTTTCTTGTGTTTGAATATCCCAGTTTAGAGTATCTGACAAGTGTATTCCCAGATAAGGATGAGATGAAACTGTGCCGAGTTCCTTGCCACAGAAGGTGTAGACATTTGGTGTTTGTTTACTGCTCCCAATGGTCATGGTGAAACATTTAGATGGATTAAAGTTCATCAACCATTTCTTCTGCCATTCCTCAAGCACCTTCAAATCCTTCTGGAGAATATGTGTATCATGTGTACTGGAAATCGGGGAATAAATCAAGCAGTCGTCTGCAAAAAGCCTGGCTTTTGAAGTAAGTTGGTCTGGGAGATCATTGATGTAAACCAGAAATAAAAGGGAATAGAAGTAAACCTATCACTGTACCTTGAGGAACACAGGATGTAACTGGCGCTGGGTCAGACGTTACCCCATTTAAAAGAACCCGTTGATTTCTATTTGAAAGGAAGTTTTTAATCCAGGTAGCTATTGGTCCAGTAATCCCATAATAATTTAACTTAGCAATAAGACGGCGATGTGGTACCTTGACGAAGGCTTTGGTGAAATCCAAAATAGCTACATCAACTTCTTGCCATAATTGATTTCTTAGGCAATATCGTGGATGGTGAGAATTAGTTGAGACTCAGTTGATCTTTTAGCTCGGAACCCATGTTGGTAGTCAGTCAAGATGTTATTACTGTCGAGATGTTTCATTACATGGCTGTGAAGAATATGTTCCATTATTTTGGATATCACCGAGGTCAGGGACACAGGTCTATAGTTTCCTGCTTCATTTCGATCCCCTTTCTTGAACACCGATGCAATATTTGCTTCTCTCCAATCCTGAGGGACTTCACCAGTGTTTACAGAAGTCTGAAACAGATCTTGAAGGGGAGATGCAAGGTGGTCAGCATAAGTCCGCAAAAACCAGGGTGGAATACCATCTGGGCCTTGTGCTTTGTTAGGATTTAGTTTACGCAGCTGATCCAGCACTCCAGCAGTTGATATCTCGAGTCTGGAGATGTCTTTATACAGACTCTTACCAAGGCTAGATATTGGTCCTGGGCCTTCTACAGTGAAGACGCTCTGGAACTGGTCGTTGAGGGCTTCAGCTTTTGGTTTATCCTCACATACTAACTTCCCATCAACTTTCAGGTCTGAAACACCTTGGTTGTCTTTTCTTAAGCTCTTTATGTAAGACCAGAAAACCTTTGGCATATCTGCAATAGCTGAACCCAAGGTTTCATTGAGGTAGATAGCACGTGCTGCTTTGAGCTGTTTATGGAAGGTCTTCCTTGCTGAAGAAAATTTTTCCCAGTGGATAGTATCACCGGTTTCCTTCGCCTTTTTATAGAGGCGCCCCTTCTTTTTGCAGCATCTTCTAAGTTGGCGATTAAACCAAGGTAAGTTATTGCGAGAGGTGGTGAAACGTTGTGGGATAAACTTTTCCATAGTGCTAATGATTTTGTTTTTTATCAGAAGCCATTTCTCATATACAGATTTGTTCTCCATCGATGACATATATTCTTCCGCAAACTTGTTTAAGGCATCCTTGATTCTCTCATCATCAGCCTTGTGTCTAAGGAAGATTTTCCTTTTTGGTCTAGATTTCCTTTTCGGTGCAGTATTCAGATCCACAGTAACAGTTTCATGGTCAGCTATAGGTTCAGTCACAGAAATATTTTTCACTATATCAAGGCGATTTGTAAACACCAAGTCAAGCTTATTCGGTACTGTCTGACAACAGATCATATAAGTTGGAAGTTGAAACGCTGCATTCATTAAAGAATGAATCAGAGAAATTTAAACATTCACATGCAGGACACATCCAGGTACAATTTGAACTCTGGAGCACTTGGTAGGTCTTATCATCAATATCACAACATTGAGTATGCATCCAGAAATCGCATTTGTCGCACTGTATAGCCTTGCGGATGTTCAAAACATTCTGGTCACACATCCCACATGGGGCAGCGCAATCTTTACAATACCATGGTGTCGAGTCATTTCGTAATTTCCGAAAAGTTGACTTGGTCAAATCTAGGCAACGATAATGATAGTTCCTATCACAATCATAACATGTCAATATAAGGGAATTTTTCTTCAACTTTATATTGCAATGTCCACACAGCTTGCTTGAGATTGATTTATTTGCATGTTGACAATTTGTGGGCCCTGGATTTTGTTGGATGTCGCCACACAACAACAGGCACAATAGCAGGCGTCTAGATCTTATACTTGTATTACATGAATGAACAGTTGGTAATCCTGAGAAACATTTGATATTTCTGGTCCCAGAAACAAATTTCCACACAGGATCGTAAACATAACAGATGCTAGTTGATGAAAAGAGTTCACGTTCATGGCCATGTTGAAACTTCAGCCCTCTAATAAAACAATGAAATCTTGTACTCACGGTTTGACATCCCTCCCCCGGGAATCCAGTTGGATCAATCAATTTTACAGATATTTGAATTATGGCAAGCACAAACAGAGTAATGTTATGTCCTCTCCATTTCCCACTACAAGGCATGACGATAGGCAATAATAGCAAAGTGCTGCAGTGGTATAAAATCCAAGATGGCTTCCAAGATGGCTACCACGAACACAATCACAGTTTAAAAATCCCCGCGAAACAAAATAGCATTAAAAAACAACAAACAGTTCGGAGTTCAAAATATACGCGAAATACAGAGATATTTATGATGTTAAGAAGTACAATGTATGATCAGCGAATTTACAACATCAAAGCATATTCAGTCAAAGTCCACACAATTTAAAAGCAGAAACTTGGCAGCAAATCCAGTTCGGTACAGAATTCTGCAGCTATAATATTGCACTGTTCAACACTGTTCAAGATGGAGCCCACTATTACAGAATCCCCGCAAAAATAAATACATCCAAAATCGGCGAAAATATACATCAAACGTTAAAAATTTATACAGATCTAGAGTCACAAAATGTTAAAAAGCACCGGGCTCAACTATGAAATCTAAATCATATTTAAAAAAGGCGAAATCTAATGCAAGAAATCACGATGGGTTGCAGCGAAAATTTAATTGATGTTCCATCCACGACGCATGCGCACGTAGTGACCCTTCCGTTCGTGTACACGTTTAAACGTGTACACGTCCCAGCACTACTCAGTATAGCTTCAATCATTTTTTTATTTTATTGTCAAAACTGGATTTTTGTAAATTGACATAGAAATTCACTCTACACTTCCTCAAATCAATTTATTTGTACTGACTATTGCATATTTATTCAAAAACAAATAATATATGGAATATTATAGTCCTATTTTTTATTTGTGTCACTTATTGCATATTGTCAAGGATATGGTTTCATTTGGAGGGAATGTGTTGATACTGTTATTTGGTATAATTAATTTAAAATCAATTAAATGGCCCCTGGTGGAGTCCCCTGAAAATTTTGGATTTTATATGCTTTAAATGTCTTCTGAGGGCCAATTCTTGTACGATTTTGTGAAATTTACTTGTTGCATACTGACCATTGAACTTTAAACCTGTACTTTGCCGGCAATCCGGCCTGCAAGTGCCATGACCTGAATTCTTTAAGTGAGCCAACAGGCTCATTTTAACTGACAAAATCAAGTGGGGGGGGGGGCATGGCTCCCTCTGAGGCCCACCCAGCTATGCCACTGAGTATTTCCAAGTTTAAGTAGACTTATATGATGTCTTTGCTTCTGACATATTTTGTTGCTTTTTTACTACATCCATATAAGTCATTTTAATCACCATCACTTTCCACTTTAAATAAAGGCCACAGCAATCAATAACTATTTATCTTATAGCATACACACCATAAAAACGTTTTTTCATGTACATCTATAGATTGATGTTCACATCAAAGAAACGGAATTTTAGTAAATCTTATGAATGGCGATGCAAAAATGTTGTCCTCAATCAACGCCCCGAAAAAGTTATGCTTTTACTGTGGAAAAAACATACCTCTCCGAATAAATAGATTCGATTAAATAGATCGTTGAAAATGAAGTACCACAGGTAAAACATCACACTATCGGATACAGTCAACATAATAATAATTCATTCAACACATTATTTGCCTAATTTATTTAGAGATATTAATTCTGTGAAAAACGACATTAAAGCAACTATGTAAAAGCACCACACCAAACAAAAACCAACAACAATATTCTCAACATGGTTGCCCTTGTCTTGAAAGTGTTAATATCTGGCAGTCGTTTATATTTTAGTGTTGTGCTGGTGGCAGGCAAGGCCTCCAAGAACTATGGATATTGCAATAAAACTGAAGGCATGATTTATTTTAGATGTCAGCCTAATTGAATTTTAAAAAAATACAAAATCACTAAACATACCCATAGTTCTGGCGCCTATTTGCACAAAATTGCTAAAGAAATGAAGGAAATCTAGATTTTCGAGTGTCATCTCTGCGTAATTTTGCCTGGTTGGGACTCAAAGAAAAAATCGCCCACTGCACATGCACACTCAGAAAAGTATACTGCAAAGTGTTAGCAATAGCCAATGTTTACAGGAGTGAGATGGTCTGATACAAACACTGCTGCCAGGTAAACAAGTGCTTTATTAAGTAAATACATTTAAAGTGTATAGCGGCATAGAGATCAGTTGACTTGAAACAAGTTCTAGCGTCCAGTAAGAAAACATCACAATCATTTCAACTTTTCCCCAAAAAGTTAGGGGCTGTCAGTTTAAAGGGGCGTGTTCCGATCGTCTGGGACCCCCCTGATTTACCCGGAAGTAGTAGTATTCGAATTTGAATAGCAAATGAAAGGGCCGTATTTTTCTCATTGCGTCCTGAAATTTGAGCCCTCAAATCCATTACATTCCAAGATATAAACAAAAAAACCACCGTTTTAGTGGTTAACCACTGTATTAGCACAGTATAAGAGGGCTTTGCACATGCATTATTGCGTCTACCATCAAAACCGCAAGTTGTTTCCCACGGTACTGATGGGGTGTATGTGCAAGTGCCCCGGCTCTCATATCAGTAGGAAGACACAATACACATAAATCGAAAACACACCTTTAAGCACTCAACCTTTTCCCAATCGCTTCCCATCTCACCCCTGGGAAGCAAGAGGCAAGCAAGGGTTCACAACATGTTGCTGCAATGGGATTTGCCACCCACATCTTCACATCTTTAAGTCGTTGTTCTATAACTGCTAGACCACACATATACTTTTGAGAATGTTTTCTGTGTGTTATACAAGTTACACGAGTGTGGACAGTGGTCCAGGTATGGATCCATCCAGCCAATCAGCAGGACCAGGAAATGTACCGTACGACCTGAGTATAGTCCAACCCTTATCATAGCAGAAATAAATCTTGCCAGGTAGAGGCGAAAATGTCTCAGCCCAGGACAGTACACACAAACACCTCCACACTTCATGACTTCCCGAATTTGGAAACTGTTGACAATTGGCAAGTTTCCAGGTACATAATTTTACTCTTTCATTCTGAGTGGGTTTCAATCAAATCTTCTTTGATGTACGGCATGCATAAAGGAACTGGCACATTTAAAATAGTGTGCCCTCTAGAATTTTCAAAATTGCTATTTTTGCATGGTTGTAAACAGGGCATATCGGGCCTGCCCTCTCTGAGGGGGCAAATTTCCCAGTCTTGGGAAATTTTTCCCTCTTAGGGGGGGTCAAAGGCCCAATTTTCCCATCAAGGGCTTAAAAACAGCTATTTAGCATGATTTTTGCAAATTTTTTTCCTCCCGGCCAAAGTCTTCGGGGGGGGGGGGGGCAAACCTACCCTCTGCCCCCCCCCCCCCCGCCTGTTACGCCACTGGTTGTAAAGCTTTTATTACCATTAATTTAGCCCTCACCTAATTAATAATCCCAAATCAGTGCACATATGGGTAAACAGAACAATTTTATATTAATTTTCGCCGGTGACATTAATTCAGCCAGACGAACTCAGAAATTGTGTTGTAACACAAAATAAAAAACACGCTGGATTTGATTCTCATGCCATCATCTTGTTTGACTGGTCTGTGACCTTTGTGGTTTTAATATCAATGAGTACGAGTCTAATCATTTTCATTTAATAAGACACATTTGTTGATTAAGTTACGGCAACTTAAAAGTGAGCCTACAATTCCGTGGATGTCTTTAGCTTCGTATCAACCGTCCTATCTGTTTTGTGTTATGTTATTTTTTTATGTGTAAAATAATCTCTATTCTTTCAATGGCCTAACTATCATTGCAACAAATTGAAGAAATTTCAATATTTTTTGAAAATGTGCCATTGTCCTCTTTAAAAAAAAAATTACAGCCCTTTTTCTACATGAAAAATAGTAAGTTAGGCTATAACGCACGTAGACTGTAATCCCTCTAATAACCTTGTCTTTACAGACTTCAGCTTGGCGTTGTGAACTTTTGGCGTAAAGGAGTACCACAAAATGGTTTACCCACTACTCACGTGAGCCAATCAATCAATCTGCCTCTGTAAATGCTCAATTTCTCCCAGCAAACCAGTCCCCACTCCCAACCATAGGTCTTCAGTCTCAATTTGACTCTTGTATTCATCACGTGTCTACTCGCTCCTATCTAAATAATTTACAGTCACTTTATTACAATGACCACTTTATTATGTATGTAGTTTTTGGTTGATAGAAAGTGTTATAAGGCCTACATTAGAAAAATTATAAATATAACTTGTCTTAAAAGGTTGACTCAGGATTTCCTCAGGAGGATGCCCCTTAATTTTCAAACAAATTCATGTTTTTTTCTATATACATAATGCTTTCATTTACTAATCATGTGTAAAATACCTAAGCTCAAATCGATCCGTCATGAGAAAATCACAACTTTGTTATAAATTCTGGATCCAGGATTTTTGTTTACATATGGCACTGTTATAGTCGTACATAATTTTTACAGCATTAAAATGAAATATCTCCTAACTTGAAATTAATAGTTTTAGGTGACTATCCTTTTAACGATATTGCTATTTTTATTACTAACAATCAGAATATTTTTTAATCTCTGAGTCAGCCTTTAAATTGTGTGATGAAAATTTATAGACTCAATGAATAAATGCAAAAAAATATATCTCAAATTGTATACTACACAGGTTATTATGGTACACCTAGTCAGAATAAAAAAAAAGGTCTGAAATGTACTTGTTTGAGTACAAATTGTACAAGTCATGATGCTCATAATTAAATCAAACCGGGACAAAAAAAAACAAATCTTTGGGGTAACATCTTTTTGGTTCTTAACTGACTTTCATGTAAGCACCCATAAAAAAGTCCAGTTCAGATGGAATGACTTTGCTCTCTTTAATCCCATAGATATTCGAGGCAAATCACTTGAAGGTTATGTTAGCATATCCATAAGGTACAAATATACCACAATCTTGTTTATGCATTGTTGGATACACTGGTGCAAAGGACATCGCCGATAAGGTAATGAAGGACGCCCTCTAGAGTTTCATGAGAACGGATGACTTGAGACGTTTTGCATAATAAGCGACATTCTCAAGTGTCCTTTTGCTGGTTTCATAAAAATGCCACTTATTACTAAATTCCCCAAAGGTGGTTTTATGTAAGTTATATACAGCTTCAATGGGTATTAAATTTCCATATGTAAAGCGCTTTCCCACCCAAGAACACAATGCCGCGTTGCAAGAATTTGCGCTATATTATTTTAGCAACATATATGTGATTGGCGTTCTGTCTTGGGGGTGGAAAGACCTCAATTTTGCATTTTGGTTTTTCTGGGGCGCCGTAACACTAAAGGGAATTGTCAAAAACAACAACGAACTTTTTACATACAAACCATACCATCTCACTATTTTGTTAAGGGCAATGTTTAACTACCAAGGGTCTGTTCAGTAGCCTTGATGAGCACATGTTAACAACAAGCTGACTCATGCACGCCTGGGTATCACATCTACTAAATACAGGGGATGTTGTGCTCATACATGCTGAATGAAAGCTATTGAACTGCGCCAGGTAATGATATAGCTCATAGTTTAGGTTAACTTGCGTCATTGATATAAAGAGTCGTCATGGCCAGTGTGTTGTCTTCCAGAGTCTGCTAGACGGTTTATAAAATCCAAATCTTAGCAGCCTAGCTAAAGGTAATTTGGGTATTGTTATAAAGGGCTTTCTCTGAGCTCTTTGTAGCTTATGAAGGACAAAAGGTCCAGCTATATCGTCCTTACAAGCTCCATGAAACAGGGCAGCTATGCAACATCTTCCATGGGGTTTTCCTTCATATAAGTAATCAATGGTCTTGAAATTGAGGCATGCTCTAAGCTTTTCTTTTCCAGAGTGCATGCCCCCGAATATTTCTTCATCATATTTTCTCATTATTGTTTCTTGATACAAGTGTATTTTGGGGATAAAAAGAACACCTTGCCTTGGCGTAACTGAATACATTAGTTGTCAAACAACCAACTCAAAATTGATTGTGACATAGAACTATTAGATTATAAGAGGGGCCCCTTCTCTCCTTATCCGGCGATGTCCTTTGTTCCCGCCCCCTCAATTCAATGTTGCTACGCACGATATCTTGGTCAATCTTACTGCATATTATTTTCAACGTTTACGTGGAAGGGGATGGGAGGGTGGGAAAGAAAGTTATAGTTACAATGCGTTTCAAGCCTACATGTATAGCTCTTTTCATAGCTGCAATTTAACAAGCTGCCAAAGACTTATGAGCAAGATTGCCATAAAAGGATTTTTTTTTTTATTCTCTGGGTTAGAAAATTGCTGTTGGTCCATTTCTAACAAGTGTCATGTAGTTGTCTATAGTGGCGGCATGTAGCCGTTTTTACTCCTGACTTAATTACCCCCGCCGTACAAACTTTTTGAGATAGCTCATTTTTTTTCGAAAAATGTCTAGTTTCATCAATTTGCCTTTTGTAGTGACTGAAAGTTGTGCAGATTTCTACAAAAATCACTTTTTTTGCCCAATTCAGAGCTTTTTTGAAGCAGAAATAACCCACAATTGTTTTTCTCTTCTATAATTTTGGCCATTTTAAACAACAGAAAGATAATTTTGGTATCAATTCAAGGTATTAACCCATTTCATCATTTAAATTATAATTTGAAAGACAAATGTGCTCATCGACAGGACGCAAATTCAGGAGGAAAAGGGGTCAAATTGGGTTAAAAAAGTGTTTTTTTGGTAGTTTTTTGGAACTTTTTCCCATAAATGCAAGAACCCATTGTACAAAAGGGCCAATGATGTGTCATTTGTTTGTAAGAATTTCTAAGTTTTCCGATTTGACCCAAAAGAAACCAACAAGACGTTCCGTTGCCATGAAACAGGATTTTGTTGAACATATATTTTGGCCCAATTTATGACATTTCTTTCGCTAACATAGCCCTGTCCGACCTCACTATATATAAAGCTGGCTTCCATTAAAAAGATCTAGCAGTTTACATAACATGAACATTACTTTTGTGTATCAAGTTAAAGATATTTTTTTTCAAAAATAAAATTTGAAACCCAATTTTAACCTATACAAGTCCAAACAAGGTAACAATGTCCAAATTTTGGGCAAAAATGTCATTTTTGATATTTTATGCATACTTTTTAATAAAAATTGAAAAATGCAATTGTGCAAATGCTAAAAAGAGCCTTAAATCAAAAATTGATGACCCTATCTTACCAAACGTTTGGATATCTCATTTGTTCAGAAAATGTCTAGTTTCATATTTGCCTGTTGTATGTGAACTGAAAGTGGTGCATAGTCTGTAAAAATTCACGTTTTGCTCATTTCAGAGCTTTTTTAAAGCGAAATGACCCAAATCTGTTTTCTTCTATCAAACTGTCATTTTACATTACTAGAAAGATAATTTTGGTATCAAATTAAAGGTATGGAAACTGTCATCATTTGGATCATAACTTGGAAAGTCAATTTCTCAAAATACTGACCAAATAAGGGGAAAAACGTCAAAATTTGGGCTAAAAACATGATTTTTTGGTAGTTTTTTGGAAACTTTTCCTATAACCCAAGAATCCAATAGTACAAAAGGGCAAACAAGGATTCATTTTGTTTGTATGAATGTATTCTTTTCATAATGAGCTAAAAGAACAAAAAAGCATTCGGTGTGCCATGGAACCAAGGATTTGTGAACCACATATTTTGCTCATTTGATTGACATTTGCTAAAAAATAGCCCTGTCCCACCTCACTAAATATAAATCTGCTGGCTTCTAAATATAAGGTTTATTAGTTTCCTCCATACCAGGAGCATTGCTTTGTTACCAAGTTAAAGGTATTTACACACTTTTATTCACAAAATAAAAAACTGAAAACCAAATTTAAGCTAAACCATGCCAAATACAGTAGACAATGTCCAAATTTGGGCGCAAAATGTAATTTTTGGATTTTTGTGACCTTCAATATCATGCATAATACAATTCTGTGAAAAGTGTGCAAAG
>JAMKCH010040551.1:0-13854 GCA_023653785.1 Ophioderma brevispina | reverse complement strand
TATTACAGGCAAATGTTAACCTTCTTCACGACAACAGACAACAACAACAGACATCAACAACAGACAACTGTGGACAAAGTGATCCCCATTTGTCTTCCTGACTTAAGGCAGGCAACACAAAAAGTGATCCCTATGTGTCTTCCTGCCTTAAGGCAGGCGACACAAAAACTTTGTTTTGATGATTTTTTTTTGACTTTCTGATTTTGCAAATCAGTGATATTGCCTGTAAAAATCATGACTTAAAAAAACTGCAAGGTATAATGTACGGAGCACATGGCATGAAAAAGACTAACAAACAATAATTGCAGCAAGTTAAGGCCAAATGCAAAGAGATTCCACTTCTCGCAATTCGTAATACGGTGCGCTGCTAGCGGTTAACCCCCTGAGGTCTACCACCTTTCGTACAGCATCTCTGATTGGCTCATTACATGATATAACATGATAATAGTCTTTGAGTAACCAATCAAAATATACCTTCCATATATTTGTACAAACCTTTAAGCTTTTCTTACCAGGTCTCTGATTGGCTAAATACATCATTTAACCCAATTTATAACCAATAAAATCGGCCGGTAGACCTCAGGGGGTTAACCTTGCCAGTCCAATTTTTTACTGTAAGGGTCAACGGCATCACCGTCCAAGTTCCTTTGGATTAACACGCAAGTAGTGTGATTATTGAAAACAGCTCAATGAATGAGTTTGTGTAATCGAAAGAAAGCAAAGGGTTTACCTATTGTAAATAGCCCTTTTAGTGGGAATTCACACGCAACCGACAATTATGTTGACAAACTAAATTGATCAATGTTCCTATGTAATATTTGTATTATGCGGGCTCTGGATGTCAACATTTTTCCCATAATGCATCGGGAAAACATTGCCTCTCTGAGGAAATCGTTGGCAGCGCACCGTATTGGTAATTGCAAGAATTGATTGAGAGTAGAAACAGGACCGTATGCGGGATTAATTTTGAGGAATGTGGGATTTTTTGATAAAAGTGGGCCTAACCCCCTTAAAATGGCTTTTTATGGGCTTTGGGAACATCGCATCACCAAAAAGTGGACTTTCTGGTAATAATTTCCTGATATTTCACCTTTTGATCATAAAATTGAGCCAAAAGTGGACCTTGTGCCCCTTTTTGTATTGGAAAATGGGTGGGGGTTGGTGGTGGGGGTGAGACCACACCCCATACTCCACACTCCCCTGCGTACAAGCCCAAGCAGAAATAAAATTAAATCGATTGATATTTTAAGATTCCAAGAATCATTTTATTTTACTGGTCTACTAATGATTGCGTTTGACTCACCAGAGTTACAAAAAAAAAAAGACTCATCTTACCAAGGACACACTTCAAGGGTTGTACTTGTTTACTAGTACATAATTGACATGAACTGACCTTGTTGATCTGTGGTTCATATACATACCCAAAACACAGGGGTGTATTTTCTTAATCTATTGGTGAATTGAAAGCTACTGAACTGTGCCAAGGAATTGAGGATTTTACTAGCTCATAGTGACTGTTGGATTGCCCAAGCCAAGCTAAACACGATATTCATAACAACTAGGCGGTCCCCGGGTTTCGCGGGTTCCCGGCGTTTAGCGATCACCCTGGGTTTGTGATCACCTGGGTTCGCGATCCACTGACTTGAATGACCCGGCATCAACAAACGACTCCACAAAGTTTCGTGTCCATAAACCAACGTTTACCACACTTGACTCCTTTGACCTTGAAGGGACCCCCGATGACCTTGATCAACTAACCAATACACAACTCGGTCTGACCTGAATGACACCCCTAATGACATTGTAGTGACCTTTAAAAACATCTTCGGATCAACAATACGACCCTGCCAAACCAAGTGCCGTCTGGATACACCAAGCTTACCCTTTGACCTCCTTTGACCTTGAATGACCCCTATGAACCTTGTCATGACATTCCAAATTTTTGGCGTAAAAAATCGACCCCCACCCCCAAGTTTCGTTGTCCATACACCAACGTTACCCCATTTGACTTCATTTGACCTTGAAACGACCCTGTTGACCGTTGATTCACTAAACCAATAAAACATCGGTATTCAGACGGGTAAAGGCCCCGGCCACACTAACCACCAAGTTTCAGGGGGATCCCCACCCATTGCATATCTCGGTCTCTGAGAGAAAATAGACGCGGTCCATTTGACCTTTTTGACATGAATGACCCGATGGACCTTTGATCCACGGACTATACAAACTCGGTCTTCGGAAGGTCAGGGGCACCCACCACCAAGTTCACCCCCACCCTCCACGTTTTATGTCCATACACCAACAATTTACTCCATGACCTTTTTTGACCTTGAATGACCCCCGTGACCTTGATCCACTGAAGAATACAAACTCGGTCTTCGGGAAAGGTAAAGGGGCACCACCCACCAAGATTGTCCACCCCCCCGCCAAGTTTCATGTCCATACACTAACTTTTACCCTATTGACCTTGAATGACCCCTGATGACCTTGTCGTGACCTTTTAAAATTTTTTGCATCAACATCAACCCGCCCACCAAGTTTCGTCAGGGATACACCAATGATTACCCCTTTTGACCTTTTGACCTGAATGACCCCTAATGACCTTGTCATGACCTTCATGTTTCATGTCCTACACCAAACCATTTACCCCAGTTGACCTCATTGACCTTGGAATGACCTGATGGACCCTTTGATCACTAACCAAACAACCTCGGTCTTTTTGGGACAGTCAAGAGGAACCCACCCATAAGTTTCAAGAAGGCGCCCTCGGTCTCCGAGAACCAACGTTTAACCTCATTTGACCTTGAATGACCCCTAATGACTTGACGTGACCTTCAAAATTTTGGCTCAAAAATCGCCCAACCCTTCTGTTCATGTTCCATACACCAACGTTTTACCTCATTTGACCTGGAATGACCCCTGATTGGACCTTGATCACTAACCAATACAACCCTCGGTATGGGGACGGTCAAGGGTCACCCACCCACCAAGTTTCAGGAACGTGCAACATTCGGTCTCCGAGAAACTAGATGCGGTCCATTTGAACCTCTTTTGACTGAATGACCACCTGTGACCTTTGATCCACTAACCAATACAAACTCGGTCTTCGGAAGGTCAAGGGGCACCCACCCACCAAGTTTCAGGAACGTGTGACCCTCGGTCTCCGAGAAAATAGACGCGGTCAGACAGACAGACAGACAGACACACTGACAGACCACCGGTATTATTATATAGATATCAAAAACATAGTGTGTATTTGTTACTTTATTCCAAGAAATACATGTACATGCCCTGGACACTACCAGATGGAATATATTTATTTAGATCTGAAGAGTTCCAGTTTCTGTAAATTATTAACCCAGATTCCCATGCAGAGTGTAACTTCCACATTAAAAACTGAAACACAAATATGGATCAAGGTGTATTAGTCATTTCTTTATTTTTTGCTTTAAAAAAGCCTACGGCAAAAGGAGAAATTGTATCACATACATATTGGCCAAAAATGCTATACGTGCTATTTATACAGAAAATACACAAAGTGATATGCAGGATTTTTAAATGTTTATGTTTTGGCCCACTTTTTTTCTTTTCCTAGTTTGTGGCCAATTATTTTTTTTTCAAAAAAAAAAAAACCTTTAAAAGCTTAAATACGTGGATCCTGGGTTTCCTACCGAAAATCATTTTTTACCGAAATTCCTATCCCACAATGCACCAACGATGTACGAGCAGATATGCATCGCTCCATGCATGCTCGCGGTTTAGTGCGCCTCCTTTAAACTACGCGCACATTTTGTGGCGCAAAAATTACAAGGCATTCAAAGAGTGCTCGTTACTGGTAAAATTTATGTACAGCAAACGGTTTTCGCACAGTTATGACAGAAAAATGACCGTATGACACAAAACACCATAGAATATATATGCGCTATTTATTTTATCTACTCGTACATCGTTGGTGCATTGTGGGATAGGAATTTCGGTAAAAAATGATTTCCGGTAGGAAACCCAGGATCCACGTATTGGCTCATCATGTAGGGTTATGCAGCATACTTATGAATGTGGGAAAGTGAGATTAACTTTTTTTTTAATGTGGAAAGTATTGGATTACAACCCATGTAGCTTAGATATGCCCCAATGATCCCAAACTGCAGGTACTCATTGGCAAACATGATAATTTTTATGCCTACTGTATATACGCTACTAGTACCCCCAGGGCATTAAAGGGGCATTTCTTGATCCACAACCTCGTCCCCCCAACTTACCTAAGCAATTTTGTATTTCTGTCCATAAACGGACAGAAATTACAGCACAGTGGCCTATGGTACCGTGGGAAACAAAGAATTGCTCATAACACAAAACCGCAAAATCGGAATCAACTCAAATTTTGTGAATAAGCTTTTCTCAAGGATATCTAGTGAACCATTAATAAAACTGAAGGTGCTGGAATCACGAAATGCACCTTTAATTCAGTGAAAAAGAAAACACCACTCAGGAGTGCCTCTCCTTGCCTGAATAGGAACCCTCAGAACTTCATGTTGATTTAGGTTGCCTTTGTATGCCTGTGGGGTGTTAAGAGGGCATATCTCATATATTGCTTCTCCATGCCTCTAGTGCAGTTGGGCTCAAAGAGCTGTAGTAAACAGCTAGATGATTCAGATGCAAGGATAGGCATGGTTGTCTTTGAGTGCCTTCTAGGTATTTAGTGATTTTTGTTCTTCAGTACCTACTGGACATTTTAATAGAGCATACAGAAGTTTGGGATAGGGTTAATCAAATACCCATCGAAAGTGACCAACTTGAGCACACTGGTGTAAAGAATACCACTTTTAAGGCAAAAGGTTTGTCTCAAAAGTTAGCAGAATAACTGTAAAGTAAAATCTTTTAGTGATGTTAATTTCTTGATTTGTCAATTTGTCAGTTTTAAATTTATGGTTATACTATGTAACACCTGGACACAAATACGATGCAGCCCTGAGAGTGATGAGGATCAACCAGTCAGTAATGTACAAAAAGAACAACCAGAAAGAGCAATAAATTGCAGATCTCGAATTACATTTGTAGAAATGTGACCTTCTTTCCTGTTAAAAAAAATCTGAAGCTGGAGGATAATAAACATGGACCTGTGAGAGCTTTGGGGCAAACCATTTATGTGAGGTCTTAAGTTACATACCTTTACATGCTGTATATATACTGGCCGTGCTTTGAAAATAAACAAATTTGTTAAATGGGATACTACATGATCGTCTCCCTTAGATGATTTATAATGCGGTTCTTGTAGATCCATGACTGTTTTTTTGCTTGCACTGGACACTTGGAAGCCAGGACCAGTGTACACCTGTTTGGTACCACACAAACAAAGTTGTATCAACTTGCTTTATAATGCCACCTAATCAGCATTTATATGACCCTCATCAGCAGGGATAGAGCAAGTTTTTTTTGGGTGGGGTGACAATTCCTGGGGCAGATTTGTCAAAAGTGGCGCTTTTTTCAAACATGCGGACTGTTGCTATGGAGTGGGGGAAATTGGGAAGTAGTACACCTTTTTTGACAGAAAATTCTCTTATTTTTCTTTGCTTACTGCCTCCCAAAGACCAATATTGGAATTGGGAACTGAATTGCCCGGCAGAATGCCCCCTACAAACCCCCCCTCCCCCCAGCTAAGGGCTTGCCAGCATTTCGAACAGGGGTAGTGTTGGCTGAAAAAGGCAGGGATGAATGGACCCCACATAAGGCCATTCTTGGGAAGTCCCACTTACCTAACTTCATTTGCCCTCCTGACAAACACTCAATGCATCAAAATGGAACATTTGTTTCTTTACGTTTTTGTCCAAACCTATCAATCTGTTTCCACTTTCGCTAGATTGGTTGTTCTTGTCATGGAGGCATATAAATTTGGTATTGTGTTTGACTTCCCTAAGAAGGCCATAAAGGGAAACTGCGGAGTTTTGAGAGGAAATATGGCACGAAATTCCATTCATCGCTTTGGTCTCATTAATCACACGTTAATTGTTATTTTTTATATTTTGGACAAACTAACCCCGTAGCCAGCGTGTACATTAGATAATACCCACATTTAAACAATACATCAGCTACTACCTCGAATTGGTGCATCTACCACATTGATAATGTAACTGGATTTCCCATTCCTCATGTGCAACATGTGACCACTTGTTACTGGTACATATAGCAGGCATAAACAACTATGAAAAGTGTGAAAAAATCTCCTTTAACATAATTTTTATAAAGCAAATAATAGGGTTATTCCATGGTACAGAATGACGTTTGGAGTCACTTTTGCCACTTTCAGATGTGTTTATCACACATTTGAATCGGTTAGAGCACACAAATACAACTAACCTATGCCAGTTACCCATACCTTCCATGTGTACTTAAGTTGTCGGAAATATACATATTAATTTATGCTGGTAACGGAAATGACGTTAAAAATGGAACATGGGTTTGTCACCTCACATACGTTTTGGGCAAACTCTTGAATTTTTGAGACAATCTTGTTAAAGTAAACATGTTCATCCTTAGTCCCTTATCTTAACTAAAACACATGAGTTTTGAAAAATTCTAATGTTATTAAAATACGAAAGAAAAGCAGACAAGCATTTGGTAACGGAATGACGGTAACAGAATGACAGAACGTCCGCCCGAGAAACATTTACATTTCTTGTTGAGTACCTAAACTCAGGAGGCCAAATCTCACCACACAGATGGTGGTACAATTTTTAAGTTGATGCATTGGTTACATCAGGTCCTTTAAAATTTTTTGAGCAAACAAAATGTTGTATAAGTTTTATTATTGTTAGCATACCGACTGTTTGAAATACTGCAATTTACAGCTCAGGTTACGATTCTAGCAGCTAAAGTAGGGTAAAAATTTTTTGGTCAATGGGATCTTGTTTTTTTAACTTGTTTATAATGTATTCCGGAAGCCAACGGTGGTGGTCTGTAAGAACTTTTTTTTCACCATTCCGATGATTTGTCATTCCGTTACGATTTGGTAACGGACATGACGCACTTTAATTGCCTGTAATTAATTAACAAAAGTGAAAAATGGCTCATATGTCCGACTACCTATTTTCTTACTTTGAATATGAATTTTGTTTACATTCCTACCTCCAGAACGGTAGGGGATAAAAGTGATGGTAGGATGAGCGGGTGTATAGGAAGTTGGAGGAAAGGAAGGAGGTGGGATTGGTGGGGGGGGGGTGTTCCCCAACTTTTTGCTGCTCATTGTTCAAAAAACATGGTATTTTTTGGTAACGGAATGACCGACCCCATTTCGGATGTCCTGATGTGTAACAAGCTACTCAAAACAAAAATTAAAAAAATGTTGATATCACTTTTCTAGCAACTCATTTGTCTATATAATACAACTAAATATGACCTACTTAAAGTCTTATTATGAACTTCTTTTCTTCCACGTTTAATCACAATGTTTTAACAAAATGGGGAAAAATCCATATTTTTTTATACGTAAGTTAAAATATTGAAATTTGAGATCATATCTCAAAAATTTCGGTTCCCATAAGGACCGAAAATAAAAAAACCTGTTTTACGGCCCGACCGACTCTGATTTTTTCAGGTTTGCAGAATTTTTTTTTTAGTTTTTTCAAACAAATCATGTAAAATCATCCTGTTTTTTAGCCCAAAATTTATCATTTTGGCAATTGTGTTTTTAGCAATTTGTAAAAATCATTGTCATTTTTTCTCCTGATTTTTCAGATTTTGGGGCTATTTTGCATTTTGGCTCCAGAAAAGAAAAGAAAAAATTCGCCCGACCGACCGCCCTACTCGAAGGTCCTCCTCGCCCGAAAAACAGGTTTTCTTTTTTCGTCGCGCCTAAGCTCTCTTTAGACACCAAGTGTATTGTTCTGGCATGAATTTTAATTTTTGGGTACCAGGATAACCTTTGCTTGGGAAATTACCTCACATATTTTTTAAGAGCCATCCCTAATTCCACTCACACAGAAATAAGAGGGGGAGACAATATGCACCACATGTCGCCGTCAGTTATCATCATTTATTGATCTTTTTTAAGAAAGAGCATCAAGTAAAATTACAAACACACAAATTTTTTATGTTGGGAGGAATCAGCCAGAGTCAAAATTTAGGTAGAAAAAATTTGGCCAAGAATGAACCCTGTTCTAGAGCCACGCCCCTAAAGTTAAACCTACTTGAGAGATACAAATTATTAATTTGTAGGTACTTTGTAATACATGTAGGTACATTCAGCGACCATTGTGTGTCCTGGAAAAGCGCAGACTCTGATCTTAATCCTTAAAATTGTGAGTTCGAAGCCGCTGTGTTCAAAGTGTTTTGTGTCCCTGCGAATACTTATCTCAATTACCTTGTCGACCCAACGACATCGAGGGAGCTGTTACGGGGAATATTTACATCAAATGCTGATTAGGTATTGCACGTGTAAGGCATGTCTTTTGAGCATCCACATAACTTGATAGATGCGCAAAATGATTGTTATGATTTCCTGACGGCGGCCGTCATAATAATTGCAACAGCACTTTGAGAATGTTTTTGTAAGCACTAATATAAAAAAATGGTTAGGCCAAGTAAAAAAAACATGTTTCTCGCCCGGGTTTTGAAAAAGGAGGAGGAGGGGCTTTATTTTTATTTTTCAAGATGTTTTCATTCAAGATTTCCGTCAACTCCAGGTGTTATTAACCTTATCACATGTGACGTCAAAACTAACAGAGACATAAAGGTCACACAGAACTGGGGAAAAAAAACATTATTTACATGTTTTTAATCGTGTTAGCACAGGTTTTAGCACATCTTAAGTTTTAGTTGTTCGAACCTCCAATTAAAAGTATCACCTGAAGCACTTCTTCAATTTGGACAAAGTTTCGTTTCGCTAAAAAAATCATAATCGGCGTCAACAGAATAAACTGAACGAATGACGCTCATTTTTTAACAAAGTAATTTTTGAAGGGGGTACAATGGAACTCTGCCATGAAATGAAGCTTAGTAATGTTCACTTGTTGGTTTTAGGGCTGCCTTCCTTTTTTTGTGTTTTTATGGGCAGCCCCTTTAATTTAGTGCTATGTCCACGATTGGCGTGTCCTCGCTAGATCATGGCCAATGGGTTAAAATAAATAAATAAAAATAATAAAACCCCGGGCAATGATGGCCTTACAAGTATTTTTATACGCATTTTTGAGCATTTATTTGCAATGCTGGGTTCTAGTTGAAATGAAGTAATACTAAAGGTGGGCTTAGCAATTCTCAAAAGCAGGGTGTAATTACTCTCATATTAAAAAAAAGAAATAAAGAAAGCGTAAAATTGCTATTATCGCCCACTTACTTTATTAACCCTAACACGCCCAGACAATTAGACCAACGAAAACGTGGTACCGTACGGAAATGTTTCTCGTGCTCTCGGACCGTCAACAACTATTTTTGGTCGCGCAAATGACTCTCAATTGTGCCCTCATTGGCATCTGTCCGTCTTACCGTAAATGACCGCGATCTTTCCTCGTTGCATTTGGGCCGTCTTTACGAATGGACCGGATGTTCCTCGTTGCATTTGGGCAGTCTTTACGAAAATGACGCGATTTCCCTCGTTGCATTTGGGCCGTCATTAGCGGGAAATGATGCGAGGCTTTTCAACTGCCTTTTGGTAGGTTGGCCCGCAGAAGGCGCAATGCTTTTCATCAGCGGGTGACACTGTGTAAAAATGCCCATATACAATTTCGATTTCGATGGTGATAGCGGCCACATTTCGATAATCCTTCATTTTTTTAATTTAGGCATAAAGCGTATTCATGACGTAAACGGGAGCATGACGTAGCATAATAGCGCCAGGCACGACTATGATGTAGCGTAATAGCGCACTCACGACTGGCGAACTATAGCTACAAATTTCATGCAGATCAGTGTTCAGTACCTCCCTTTTTTATTTATTTATCTATTATTTATTTACCCTGTTTTTTATTGCATTCGCACGCGTGTTCTCGGTGCATCTGGGACGTCTTTCCGGTAATGCGCGACTGTTTTTCGTTGCTCTGGGCCGTCTTCCGGGAAAATGAAGCGATGTTTTTAGTAGCATTTGGGACGCCTTCCGGGAAAATGACGAGATGTTTTTCGTTGCATCTGGGCGTTATTGAAACTTTACCCACTTATTCCTGTTTTGTGCCGGGAGCTAAAACAAACGCCCGAGATGCAAGAAAACGCAAAACTTTGGCTCTCGTTTGCATCGGGGCCGGTTAAAAAATAAAAATAGATTGCCTTTCGTTGCATTGGGGCCGTCGGCCGGGGCAAAACGACCGGTCCGGGTGGCAGGGGGAAAGGGAGACTTTCCTCTATCCCCCCTCATTTCCATTTCTTCTTGGTTTTTCACTGTCGCTTTCCCTTAAAAATTGGGTCAAAGGCTATGCTACTCGTATGGTATGCTGAAATTTTCCACGATATATTGTATGAGCAAACGCTGCCTCATTAAAATCGTTTTATTGGAGATGTGGTGAGAACCGTGTGCGGATATCCTTGAATGTTACTAAATTGATAATTACCCAGGCCTTTGATGAAATCTAGATTTCGAAAAAAGCATATGACTCAATTGATCATGATTTTTTAAAAGTATTAATCTTTTAATTTCAGTGTGATAGTTCTGCAAAGATTGGATTTATCCTTTTACAAGACATTCAAAGTTGTGGTCATGATAATGAGTCTGTCACAGGATATTTAATATTAAGCGGGGCATTCGTCAAGGCGATTGTTAAGTTCAATTTTATTATTTAAGCAGTGTTGAATAGTGGTATTAATAAATATTAAGAAGGGAAGGTGATATAATAAAAGGTATTCAGATAAATGCAGATATGAGCATCAAGATTTCATGCTATGCAGATAATCTTACATGTTTTTTGAGAGATATAAAACTTGCACATACAAGTTTTGTTTAAAATCCTGGATGACTTTTATATCTGTTTCGGAAAGGTGAATGTGGATATAATATGATGCTATGTGGGATAGGAAGGCATAGGAATAGAAACGATAAACCTTTAAATCTTTCTGGACAAACAAGATTAAGGTGCTTGGTATTTTTCTCATATGATAATGATCTTGCTAATAATTTAAAGTTAATGATAAATTTAATTCTCTGATTCAAAACAGTTGCATATGGAAGCGTAGAGATCTAACGGTCATTGGTAAAATCCTTATTACTAAGGTTTTGGACTTCTAAATTTTATATGTGACCAGTATGATTCCAAAACCTATGACAATCCAGAGAAAAATGAATGCCATATTCACCATTTTGTGGGTGAAACTGATCGTATAAAGGTCTGTTCTTTAGGCAGGGACTATAATGAAGGGGGCCTCTAAAATATTGATATTTATGCAAAAATTAGGCTCAGGTGGCATTTGTGGTCAGGCGGTATCAGACTGGTAGGTCATTGTGGGATGGAAGATGATTTCTCATTGGTTACGAAAAGTTGGCGGTTTGAATTATTATTAACTTAAAATGTAATTTGATGTGATAAAATTAAATGTTATATTCCACAATTTACCTTAATGTTTTAGCTCGTGCGTCAGAGTTAAGAACAAACTCATACAACGGGATGAACGATTTTGTTAAGCAAATAATGTGGAATAATTGTGGATTACCAGTGATAATTAAATCTGGTGTTTATTAATCACTTTATGAAGCTGGTATGTTTAAAATCAGGGTATATGTTTTATGACAATGGTAATATTAGACCTTTTGATACTTTTGGTATGGAGGTAAAGGAATACATGAGGTGGTATAGCATGTTTAATGCTATTTCCAGGGCAATGGCGTCATCAGATTAAACTTGAAGGTATAGTACAAGAGGTGATAGTGATCTTGGGTATGGTTGTTAGATAAATTATATGTTTATAACCTTTGGGACCGTATTAAATCTAGGTATGTATCTTATCTTGTGAGGTAAAAAATTGATGTCCAAAAAGTGTTTAAAATAAGAAAGTTACAATATTGACGTCTCAGTGTATAAGGATTTTTTATCTTACCATGGAAGGTTAAAATTGATTCAAGATTAAGGTGGTACAGTTCAGAATAAATCATATATCTTGCCAACAAATAAGTGGTACATAGAATTGGCATTATTCCAAAGCCAAAAACTGGGAAAGATTGTAATAGCCATATTGAATCTTTAAACCACATGTCGTTGAAGAACCTGTTAGGAGATTAAACGAGTTCAAATTAAGTGGAATGTCCTTTTTGATGTGTCACATAATTGAAAACATTTTTGGTATTTTTGATAATTAACGAAATGTTGTATGAAAAACAGCTGCTTTACATTGCACGCCGGTTTATCTATATAAACAAATACAGTGGTTCTTCCTTGTCTTTGCGAGTATTAAGAATTGGATTGGATATATTAGCTTGGAAAAAACCTGCCAGAAAGAAAGGTAAATTGGATATTCACTTCGATAAGTGGTCTAGAGTCGGTTTTATAAATAGTTTTTTTCTAAGAATTTTTTTTTTTTTGGCCTTTGAAAATTAGCATATTGTATAGTTTAAGTATGGAGTTATTTTCTCGGCCATACACACTTGGAACACTATTATTGGTGTATCTTTGTAATTTTGTTGGTATTGTACTTGTCTTTGTATTGTTGTGGTCTGAAATAAAAAGCCAGCCCCTTTGGGGTTTTGGCATAAGAAAAAAAAAAATTATGCCCAATGTTCGTCCCAGCTGTGATCTTTGTACTGCACATGCTCGGATACAAACAATTTTTGTGGCTTCAATGGGGATGTTTTTTCGTGTGTCATGCAGGGTGTTTCCATAAGGTGACACCCTTCTTTCTGACACCCTTATGAATTCGGAAACCTTAACGGAATAAACCACATGGTTTATGTGGTTTATTCCGTTGTGGTTTATTCCGTTAAGGTTTCCGAATTCATAAGGGTGTCAGAAAGAAGGGTGTCACCTTATGGAAACACCCTGTCATGCATGCCAAAGAAGAAATATCAATCAGACTGTACATCATCTTGTCATAGCCTAGGCTAGGCTACTATGTATCAATATCATGTCTGTAATCATCACGTATTGTAATGAATAATTGTAAATGAAAGCCACCACTATGTTGTGTGAAAATTAAATGGCAGAAAATCAATTGGAATTAAGGATACCATCTAATGATCTAGGGCTAGGCTAGTATCAGATACTGAAATGACACTGAATTTAAATGACACACAGTGACACACTTGATTTCAACTTCGTTTCACTTTCAAATTCAACTTCACTTCGGGATGAATTTAGTGTTCTGCCACCACTTGATCGAGAAACTTTATCCGTCACCTGCGCCAGTTGACGGACAGAGACTCTAAGAGTGTAAATTCGGTCGGCCCTGCGTTGCAGAAAAATTTGATGATGGACTTTGATATGTAAATTAGTTTCTCACCAGTCGACTGCACTTGCAAAGACTTTAAAAGCTTCCAGATCGGATTAACTTTTTTCACTGAGGATGCTTAAGCAAGGATTAACCGGTCATGTTTTGGTTTAACTTTCTGCCCATTTCTGGTACCTTAAGTCTTCTAACCGTAAATGCAGTGGCATTTACCGTTAGATATTTCAAACAAGCCACCTAGTCCTGCTGAGCATGACTCCTCCATATGTACATTATCAGTTAGCTACGATTTAATACTTACCTGATGGTGATCTTACTAGGATTGCATTCGCTCCTGAGTGAATGTGATACCTTCCAAAGTCTTACACCGATACATATATCGCCCAACCCTAAGCCCTAAAGAGAAACCGCCCAACCCTTTCCACTTCCTATTTCGCCATTTGGAATCATCCTGTAATGACGCAGATGTTTTAGCGCTCTACCGTTAGGTAAGTTTTTACTTCC
>JAMKCH010040550.1:0-16704 GCA_023653785.1 Ophioderma brevispina | reverse complement strand
GTTCAAATCTAAAAATGTTCAAGATTCAAAGTGAGGGTCATTGTCAAACTGGTTAACCAATCCATGAGATGGATTTTCATGCAATTTGTGACTTTCCATGACACATTCAGTGTAAATGGCATAAATGTCCCAAATTCGAGGATTGTGAAAGTTTGCACATGACTGTTTGATGAGGGGCCTTTAAAAGAGTTATGGTATATCCATTGCATCAGGCCTCCCTCAAGTGTGTTTATCAATGCTCCCTTTAATATTTAATATGATTGTAATATTGTAATATAATATTCCAGTGTATTTACTAGGCTTAAACATTGATTGAACAGAGATCTTGGTTTAACCATCCTGTTAATAATCTCCTCTTAGTTTCCTGGGTCCGTTCGCGAAACTCGGACGTAAACTTACGTGTAATCGTAGGTCATGCTTGAGTGGACGAATTTAGACCATAGCACTGTGCAGCATCATAAAAGGATCTATGTGTATGACATCGTATGAGTTAGGTTTTACGACCGATTTTTCGCGGACGGACCCAGTTCACATAGACAACTTTCTAAATATAACTCGGACAAGAGTAAGTATCACACCAGGGCGGTGGGTATAGCCCCTTCTACTGGAAAACCAGGAAAGTGTGAAAATGAAAACCATAACCAGAAAACCAGAAATTGTCAATTCCCTCCCACAGACACACAGTGTATAATACTAGGCTAAAATCTAATTTTGCACTAAAAAAGAGCAATACATATTTTAAGTGCAGTTTTCAAACTCTAATGGATGGCAATGACTAGTTTTAAATTACATAGTTTAAGAAGCCATACTATCAGATAATTTGATATTTTCAAAAATGTACCTACCTTATTAAGGGTGTGGCGAACACAACCCCTACCCCTCCGACGAAATACTCTACCCCACCAGGTGCTACTTCAAATTTTTCATTGGATGACTGGAATTCAAGAATGTGGAAACAAGCGCTGGAAGCTTTTTTACTTTTTTGTGTGCCTTAAGGCCTAAAGACCCATAGGGATCCTTTGTCACTGTAGTCTGTTGTTTATGTCTGTTGATGTTCTGTTGTGAAAGGGGTTTAACATTTTACCTGTATTAAAATATCCTCATACTTTCATGATTTAAAAACGCAATTTGGGTCACAGTTTGCAACTAGACCCTCCCTCGGTCCACGTGTGAAAACGCTAAGCGACTGAAATTACACTAGACTCTCAACCCATATCGGACCCTCCGACTCTGTAGGGAAAACGTCTACAATCTCCCAAGGTCGGGGGAAGTACTCCGGCACAAACATTAGTCAAAACACATGGTTTCTGGTATACTGCACGGTCTCTCGAAATTTGCCGTATGGGCGTAAGCGACACCACTAGCCAGACAATCAGTGTGACGGCTTATTTTTTGCGCAGAGATTTAAAACGGTCCCTGGGAACTGACTGAGAGGCTGTTGACAGCCACTGGCAATGGGGGTTGTCGCACGCGCCCATTGTGGTTCGCTTAGCAGGGTTTGGCCTCCCAATTCACGATTTCTCGGGGAATTAATGTTTTAGTTGACTTTATGATGATGCATTTTTATTGTGAAACTCTAATCAAATATAAGAGTACTAGTAGTGTTATTGTATTATTATTATTATCACTGAAATCAAATATCCGGAAACCTTTGTCGTGTAATTATGGTAATTATACGGTATAAAATCAGTTTTATTTGATAGTTTGTCACTAAGTGAATAAAGATCTCCCATTTTTTTTTATTTGCATTTCAATAACCTGTGCATCGTTGCATCTTAAATGAAGCTTGATGAAGACAATTTTACATTGCTCGTATCGAAAATCCTCAGATATCTTATTTACTAAAACAGATTGCCTGTCTGTCCGGCTATGCAATTCGTTAGACTTTGACATATGGGCTGACACCGGGTGGAGGGGGGGGGGGGGGGGGCACTCACATATGAAATGGTATGGTGTGAGGCTCGTGCTTCCAAACCCAAGGGCATTCGGTGACAGAGGACTGAAACAATGGGGCCTTTGGTGAGAGATAACCAAATTACCCAAAATAGGGGTTTTTCCGAGTGACAAATAAGGCAAAATGCCTGGGTCTTTGGGTAGATTTATTTTTCTCCAACAAAAAAGGGGTCTTTGGGTGACAGTGGTTAAAATTTTCACAAAATATGGGGTCATTGGGTGAAATTAAAAAAAATATGGGGGTTTGGGTGACAAGAAAGGGGGTATAACACAGCCTAGCCTTACAATACGCGTCTCTTCCAATGGGGAGTGTTGGGGGGGGGGCTAAGGGTCAAATTAGCATTGAGGTAGGGGAGGACAGTCTGACCAAAAGGTCAATATCAGAGAGGGCACTTTGCATTAGAACTGACTGACCGGGCCACAGAACCAAGTCTGTGGGTCAAAAGGTCACACACATAGTTCGAAGGTCACACACATGGTGGGGATGCACTAGTTGGTACCTATTTTCGGGCAAAATTACCCTTAGAAAGGGGTTACGGTTTTCAAGATCGGCAGTGGTCTGAAACCTGGGAGGGGGAGAAAATTCCCCTGACGCGACGGGCTTTTACCCCGGGCGCAGGGGGGGGTGTATGTAGGTTACCTATTTATTTTCAGAATGATCAGCCCATCCTCAATAAGGAAAATACTAACAAATGCCAACCAACAACCACCACACAAACAAAACAAACATTAAGACGAGGAGAAAATCACAATTACAATTATGATTTCTAGCTTCTCCTTCCCGTCTTTTTTATTTTGTTATGTTTATTTCCATACTTGGGCACTATGATGGTGCCTCGGAACCAATATATGTACACATAAATTGATATCATAAGCACGAAAGTGAAAACTGTAGTCTTGCATTAATTCATTCACTGTCAAAACTTATTAAAGGGGCTATTCAATTAGCTGCGGTTGCGTTATCGATAAATGAGACCTATAAGTGCGTGACCATTGATACCACCTGTTGTGGTGTATCTCTGGTCCCCGGATTAGCATTCAAAATTAACCGAGATGTGCGCAAGGTTTGCGGTCACGTACTGAGGAATCAATACTGCTGGAGACAGTTGCCCTACAGATTCGTACAGTCTCGGCGGGCTACTCCTTTCCTAGTGTTAATTCCAGGAGCCCTGTGCAATTCACGTTATATGGACAAGTTGGTTGGCGGGGATGGTAAGCTTGAAAAGTCCTCAAGTTTTTTAGTTCAGCATTATCTTTTAACCAACAGTGCCCTGAATCAGAGGACAGAGCCGAGACTGGGCGACAGTCTAAGGTGCAAACATGCGGGAAATCCCTCATTATGAGGGGTCAAAGGTCACATACCAAGAGCCACGTGTTGATGTGAGGTCAAGTTTGTGTTGTAATATAGGCTGCCAAATGTAAAAGTTGACACTCATTTAAAAGTGGAAGTGCCGTTGGAACCAAGCTTGATTTATGGAGTTTTACATGCCATCCTCATTTGTTTATGAGGGTTAAAAGTTCACATATAGGTCAAAGGTCATGTGAGGCCTATCATTCACAAACGCAGAGGCAGGCGACACAAGCGGTCCGAGGACCGATGTATTTTTTTAAAAATTTAGTGCACTGGAGGGAGGAAGATAACAAGTTTCACCTGAAGTGATCAGTTATTAAAATATTTCTGCATGGGTATTGTAAATACACCTGGCACAAAAAAGTATCTCGGCACGTTTTTCGATCAGTATTGTGCAAAAGTCAGATCATTTTGAAAGTTCGAAATATACATTTTGTGCTTACAGGGCTTGCTCTTTCAGTTAATACCTGGCTTGTAAAAAAGCGTACAGCAATGGCGAGATAGAACGCCCCGAAAGAAGGCAAATCCCCAAAAACAAAATGTTGCATTTTTGGATTTTAATGGGCATTGCATGCCGTTGTACTGGGACACGGAACACGCGGCCCACAATCAAGATGCAAGGTAGGCTTCTCGCTCATTCAGTCGGAAAACCTCTTTGTGTAAAATCAATACACACGTATTATTGCGTTGTACCACACAGTGACCATTGAAAAATCCAAAAACTGCAACTTTTGGTTTGGGGGTTTGCGTCTTTCGGGCACTCTATCTCAGCCATTTTTGCACGCTTTTTTACAAGCGAGGTGTTAAATAAAAGAGCAAGCTATAAGCAACAAAATGTATATATCGAAAACTTTCAAAATGGTCTGACTTTAGCACAATACTGATCAAAAACATGCCGAGATACTTTTTGTGCCAGGTGTATTTATATCAAAAATTATTAAAATGATGATGATGATGATTTCGATAATGATGACGATGATGAAGATGACAATGACAACGACAGACGATGATGATAACAATGTTGATGATAATGATGACGATGACGATGATGATTATGATGATGATTATGATGATGACGATGATGATGACGATGGTGATGGTGTCTGTGATGGGATGGGTGGGGTGTTGATAGTGATAGTGGTGATGAAAATGATACCATGAGTAATGAATATTCAAAATGATCACCAAGAATACTGAGTGTAAACATTGATTTATGGGATGATGGTGGGTTGGTAATGATATTGGTATTGATGTTAGAGATGATGTGCATGTATTATCAAAATGATGCCAAGAACAATGAGTGTAAACATTGATGTTATGGGATGATGGTGGGGTGGTAGTGATATTGGTATTGGTGTTAAAGACGATGTGCATGTATTATCAAAATGATGCCAAGAACAATGAGTGTAAACATTGATGTTAGCCATATTAATGATGTAAACAATAATTATGTAAAATCTGATGTAAACAATGGAATTGCATGTATTTAAGCTTTGTAAATTGCAATGTAAACAATACCAAAGCCACTATCAGCAATTTTTCACGATGTATACAAATCGCGCAACCTATTTTTCATCGAAGTCTATTTTTTTTGCATTTTGTTGTATTGCAAATTGTTATAGTAAACACCCCTGAAGTGGCTAAGGTAACAGCACTATTTGTCAAGACAATTATGATTTGATGCTTTGTATACTATAAAACATCGGAATACAAATTTTAAGTTGTATGTTAGAAACAGTTGTTTGTAAAGTCCCAAGTTCGCAATTTTCCAAAAAAACAAGCATTTTCGCATTGCATTTTTCTATTTCTTAGAAACAAACTGTTTTTTTTTGTGCCTAAGATGTTCATATGACCTAACACTAGCAATATAGAGACAAAATCGGCATTTTAAATTTGAAAAAAAAATGACTGATAGTGGCTTTAATGTAAACCAACACATTATGTAAATATTGGTGTAAATAATGCCTTGTTAAACGTTGATGTAATCAAGAATAGTGTAAGAACAAAATAATGTAAAAATGTAAACAATAAACAATGATGTATCAATTTTGGCATTAATGATATAAACAATGTTGGTCTTAACAATACTGTACATAATAATGTAGTAACATTGATGATATAGGTAATATGAAATGTTTCTCTGAAGAATACTATAATTAGCCATGGTTAATAAAGAAACACCCAAAATAAGGGGTAACGTTGGTGTAGGGGTCAAATTCTAAAATTCAAGTTATGTCGTAAGGATTAAGAAAAGATATAGTTTTGCCCTATGTACGATTTTAATGTTTGTCAACTATAATGGCAAAGTCAATGTCATACACGTGTATAGAGTTCCAGAATGCTCTGATTCTTGTTAAACGTACGTCTCTTTTGGTATATACTTAAAAAGTTACAACACTTTTTTCCTTGCATAGTTATAGGGCTCATTATAAGACTAGGCGGTCCCCGGGTTTCGCGATCACCTGGGTCTCGCGATCACCTGGCTTGAATGACTCTCGGGTTTCGCGGTTCTTTAGACCTAGAATTACCCGTGATGACCTTGTCGTTACCTTTAAGATTTTTGGCATCAACAATCAACCCATGCACCTTCCAAGTTTCATGTCCATACACTGTTTATCCCTATCTGTGTTTCCATAGACTGTTTGCAGGTGCACTGTGAAATACTACGCCTTCAAAAGGAATTTGACCCAGGTCACTGCAGCAAACACATGGTGACATAGTTTATTCTAATGTAAACAAACTTGTTCTTTGTCAAAATTACTTGTTTGGATACTCTTTGTATACCTTATGTTGGATACTTTTCGTTTGTTTGGCGATTACCTGGCTTGTGGGGTGCGTATCCGCTAACCAATCGAACTTGATCTGGCCGGGCCCAAGCTACACCCACACACCAAGTTTTGTGACCGTTCGACCCCCGGCCTCCGAGAAAATAGGCGGACAGACATCCAGACAGACCGTTTTATACATGTGGCCTATTATAATATAGATTACTACATGGTATATGGACGGTCACTATAGCTAGCTTCTGTCCTGTAAGGTCTATATTTAAAAAAGGAGGTGAAGTGAATTTTTATCATTTTATCATAAAAACCACGTACTAGACTAGTAGTATTTTAAAATCAAAGCATTTTGAAACGAACAATTGTTGGCCTCTATTCCTAAAACTAAAGGTCATAGGTGAGGCATTTTCTTAATCAGTGTGACATGACGAATACATTATTCAACGAATGAGCTCATTTGAATCATTTCCAATTGTTTACCCTTGTAAAAACTTTACCCGCTTTTTCCTTTAATAAGCACAAGGGGGAAAGTTTGGGAACTTTGGATATGCTGCCGCTCACCATGCTCACAACATTGGAAGACTGTCCCGATAAAATCAGCTGTGGTTTATTTATTCCTGCCTTCTGTTGAGACAGACCTAAGTTTCTGGACTAAATATAATCTAAGGAACTGTATGTTTGGGGTTAAGAATTACCCCATGTAGGCCCTGCATGTGAAGAGGCGACTAACAGGGACAACTTGTCCAATGTTCCAACAGATGCAGTTCCTTGGGGGGGGGGTTCTTGGTTTTGGTCGGGTACCTTCTCGTTCCAAAAAGAGGGAGTAGCTGAATGCGGGACTACCGCGAGGGTAATCAAATTCACATAATCAGTTCAGTCCCGCAGGGGTTCAAAATTCAGGTACTATTGGAATGTCCTCATTGAAAAATGTGGGAAAATTAACTTTAACGACATGTCAGTAAATAACCTGCAGTGTGTAAATTTTCTTACAATATTACAAAGTTTATTTTTCCATATATTGGTCTTTGAAAGTGTATTCACGGATTGAAAAGCAGGTCCCGCTTAGGGGTATAATTTTACCGTAAATTGGTCCCCGTTAGGGGGATTTTTTCACCAAAAACATTAATACTGGTCCCTTAGGGGTATATTTTCCACGAAAATTGGACCCGTTATGTTTCCCTTTCAAACCCTGGAACGAGCCTGGGTACCCTAACAAACCTTTGAGAGAACCCCCCCCCCCCCCCCCCCCCCCCGTGCAGTATAGATGCTATGGGAGCGTATATGGTGTGGCAGTTGTAAAACTTATATATCCCACATAATAAGATGAATTATTCCGTAGTCATAAGATCACATTTGCTGATGAATATAGTAGAGTTCAAAATAAGTGAGACCACATTAAACGTTTTCGGTCTTGTCTATTCACCGTGAGAGGTAAGAGGAAATATTTTAATGGCCACAGTAAAAATTTTAGGTTCTCATACCTTGTTAGTAATGTCGCTAGTAATAATGTTACATCAAAAAAAAAATGAAAAAAAAACCATTTTGGGGTTTCACATATAAGATGCTTGATGTTTCAATTGAAGTATCAGATTAAAACACTCATAAATATTCATTAAATGTTGTTGATTTGAACATATAACCTTTGACACTAATCTGAGTAGATCATTCATGCACACATAACACAACTAAGTTTTTATTGGCTATCAACACACGTACACACGTCTTTCGATACAATTTACAAATGAAGAGCGCCGCTCATTACTCTCCTCACGAATGTGACGTCATATTTGTGATCCAGCTTGGGAAGATTTTGGAAAATCTGTAATTGTGTGTTCTTGACGTTCGAGAGACGTTTTTAGACCTCATTTGGTCAATGTAATGCGCAATGATAGATTGGAAATCGGTATTTTCTCGGCTATCGGAAGCGGAAAGCAGAATTTAAATAAGACTTTCCGTTGTTGAATTTGGGGTGTTTTTTAATGTCAGTACCGGTTGCGCCATGAGTCAAATCCGGAATTGAGGGTTGAGAAAGTCTCCTAAATAGCGTAATGTGTCTAGTGAGATGTACTATCGTGTCGGATTAAAATCCTTCCTGACCCACAGTGTCATCATTGCATGGTGACATTTTTAAATTCTAATTACATGTAGGTCGACAATGCAATATGCATGGCTATTTTCCAGCAGTGCAACCAAGTTTGAACTGGTGCAATGAATGGTATTGATTGTGGTCATAATTATATGCGCCGGAACCGTGTTTCTTAGCACGATCAAGCATGGGTTTGCATGACACGTGCCATGTCATACAGATTTACTGCATTCGGTTCTGTGATATTTAGGTCAGTCACCCGAAGGTACTACACATGCGCGAATGCGTCGGTGAATTGCGTCGTGACTTTTCCAACTAGAATCTTCATACAGCTTCAATAGAGACGGTTTGTTTGTGCAACATTGGCCACACTTGTATTAAGAGATTAGCACAAAGCGGATTTGACATCCTTCTACTGTATAATTAACAATCCATTGTAAACTGAAATGCATCAGTTTTTCCAGTAGCCGATTCGTAAGTACTTTGTCGTACCTGGACAACAATATGTTTTTGATCGGTTGATTCGTGCAACGCGACAAATCCTACAAACGCCCTCTAGGTATAACATTTCCCACTCGTTTGAGTAAACACATTTTCGCTATTTTAGTAATACCGCCTTGTTATGCTCGATGATGTTGGCTCATCGAGCCCCACTATCACTGGAAACTAATAGTGATTTCATTCAAAAAGATGTTCATTACCGTAATTGGATTGATAAATGTCCAAAATGCCTCCATAATGCATATCTGTGGCGTTCTTACTAATCTGGTGTTCCCAGTCGAGAATTAGATTAGATATTCTCGTTACTCCCCCTGAAAGCGCCTTTACCTCATGCAATTCCATCGGTTAGCATATACGAGGGTGTAAAGTAAATCAATGGAAGAGCCGTGTCATCGGCAGTGTTTTCATCGCAAGTACTAGATAAAATTTCCAACATTTTCATAATTTCCTTCACCCAAAACAAGGATTTAGTTAAAAAGTTATTTGATCTTCAATATTGGATACAAGATGGCAGTGGTTTTGTACAGAAATAAGGAAAAAGGAGTAAATTTGTGGCAAATTAGAGAAAATGAGGCGAGTAATTTTTAGAATCACTGCTGTTGTTTTGATTGTGCAAGCGATACCAGGGAGTCTATAATAATGGTGATACGATACATTCACATTGTGACAGTGTTACACTAATTCGTCCGAATCTCTGTTGAAGATACACCGTTTTGTGTCAAGTTTTGGGCAATTTTTGGGACATTTTGTTGAAAATGGATAGAAGAAGTAGCCAAAGACGTCGAAGTAGGCCCTGGCATCTGATGAATTTTGAGTATGCCATCCCAAATAATGATCAAATTTCTGACGTAACGCGTATGTATGTTTAAGCCATGAGAATGAAAGCTTTAGATTTGAGTCCGGACATTTTTGTATCGCCTGAACGAATGTTCATGGAGGCACATACTAGTCCAAATTCTGTGTGACTTAATGTCCGTATGTCCATCCGTATGACTCGGTTATCCTTTTTTAAAATGCTCTGCAGGCTAAACGCTTATCCCCCCCGCTTTACTTCAAACGGTGATAGGAATCATGATAGATTGAGGTTCCGCAATATTATGTGTACTTTTGGCTGCATATTTGCATATTCGTGTGAATTTTAAATTGCTTATTTGCATATTTTTTCAGACATTTCAGTTAACCTTTTTTGAAATGCTCCGCTGGCATTTCATGAATATATTAATTAGCATTATTTTGGGGCCGGTCAAATACAACCCTTTCCCTCAAGGCTGTGTGCAAGTTATCTGAGTCCGAAGGGTATAATGATCAACGTGTGGAAGAATCAGTTAAAGTTCTTGACCTGATTTGATTTTGGGCATATTTTCGAGCAAATTACATATGCAAATAAGCCTAATTGATATTCAAAAAATCAGCATAATCACTATATTTTAAAATGTAACATCGCTACAAAAAAAAAATTCCTTCACTCTGCACGAACACCCATTATGGTGCGCACTTCTTGCCATTTGAAAGTTTCCTGATACATGCGGATTAGGTATTCACATGAAGCTAATTAAATATGCATAATTGCTGTATCGCTAAAAATTGTTAACATCGGATATGCAATATTCATTTGCTACAATGAAAAAAAAACTACTATACCATAAACTCTTGGCCGGACATCTTGTGTGTGAAAATCAAAGTGGAGGGAAGGGTTGGGGTGGTTGGGGAGGGGCAGTGTGGGGTGTATGTCGAGTGTGGTGCGTCTGGAGGGGTCGGGGTGTGTGCATCTGGGTAGGTCGGGTGGTGGCGTCGGAAGGGTGGGGTGCGGTCGGGAAGGGTGGGTGCATCGGTTGAAGGGGCAGGGTGGACCTCATGTGACCTTGGTGACCTCGTGTGACCTTCTTGACCTTGGTGACTTTTGTGGTGACCTTGGTGACTTTGTGACCTTGTGACTGTTGATTGGTGACCTTGTGTGACTTCCTAGTGACCTTGGTGAATTTGTGTGACCGTTGTGACCCCATGCGACCTTAGGAACCTCACATGACCCGTGCTGACCTCACATCACATTTATATCCCATTCACAACTCTGTGTGCCGGGGAGCGGTCGGGTGGCATGCCCGGGAGGGGGTGGGTGGGTCGTCAGGGGGCGAGGTGTGGTGCGTCGGGGAAGGGTGGGGTCGGGGCAGGGGGTTGGTGACCTTGGTGACCTTGGACCCCATGTGACCTTTGTTGACCCCATGTGACTTTTGTGACCCCATGTGACCTTTGTGACCCTATGGGACCTCAGGACCCCTTGACCCTCATTTGACCCATAAGTGACCCTAGTTGACCCATGTGAACCGTGGTGACCCCATGTGACCTTTGTGACCCCAATGTGATCTTGTGACCCCATGTAAAAATCATTTAAAAAAGAATACGAAAAATCAATTAGCGTGACGGGTCGTAAAGGGCCGGGAGCGGATGATGAGGGGGATTCACCGCGTTGGAAAACACAGGTCTTCACCGCAGTGAAAACAACCCACAACTGTTAAAATGATTTAAAATAACGGCGTTTTGACGTTAGCCCGGGACTGAAAACGTGCAAATAACTGTAAAAAGGGACTCGAAACGTACAAACTTACTGTAAAAAAAAGGACGTGATTTTAACTGGGTTGTGAGACCCAGCTGCCATCCAAAGCTGTTTATTTTAATGAACATTTTTAACAGTGCAGGTAAAGCCCAGGGCAATCCCCGTAAGCGGCGGTGAAAACAGGTTCGCAAACTCAAAAGTCCTGATCAACGAAAACAATAGGCCGAATGCAGCTAATTCCATCATTACACAAATTAAAGGCCGTTCTTTATTTTTGAAAGGCCGTTGCACATTTACCAATTAGCCCTTCTCCCCTCATTGACCATCCCAAACCGGCTTCAAAAGTACCTGACCAGTCACAACCCCACCAAACCACAGGTTTGCACGAATCCACCGGGCGGTGACCACTCTTGTTGTAATGGCAACAAAGGCCTTGTCTAGGGAATTGAACCATCACCCCTATGGGAATATGTATGGAGTGTCACTTAATTTGAAATCTACTATAGTTCATCACCCATCCATGTATCAAGCAAGAATTACCAAATTCAGATCGAGCTAAAACAGCTTCAGTTTCGCCAATCAACAACCACATCAAAACAAACAGACCCTCTTTCTACATCATCCTAACATACAAATAAAAGATCCCTATGAAATTAAATATTTGATATTTGAAATATATAGTCAAATCTAATACAAGATTAATGAATGGCCTTAATTGACAAAAACTATGATCCTTTATCATAAAACATTATACTTATCAACTTACCGGTATATCACAACTTACACTTATCAACTGCATTGAGTTCAATCTTATACTAGTATGTGGGAAATTTTGCACAGATGTGTCAAAAGTAAACAATAAAGCATTGGTATTTTTGTCACAAATATTGATCACTATTTTTAAAAATGTCCAATTGGAGTTTTTGTTATATGTATCATGGTCAATTATGTATTTGCTGGAAGTTGTTTTTAAAATTGGGTCACTTGGATGTTTATAAATTAATAAAACAAAATGTCTTTAAATAAATGGCAATTGAAATGCCTTTATTGAACTAACTTTGAGGTTTTGGATTGACTGACAAGTTTGAGCATGGGTGTGGACCTGACATGAAGCAATTTCCTGATGATGGTTGTGTGAACTCACAATGAAAATGTCGCCATTCAATTTGTAAGTATTTTGAGAGGGTAAATAGTTACATTTGTAGGTAAGCAAAAATGGGAAAAAAAATGGGCGACCTTAGCAAAACTAAATATATTAAGTAAATATGAATGGATGTATATATTTATTAATCTTTAATAAATATATTTAATGAAAGATTAATAAATATATACATCCTTGTCTACCTGGAGAACTAAGTAGTTTAATCCAATATGAATTGATGTACATTACTCAGTGCTATATTATCTGTCAGTGCTTAAAGTGACTAATTCTTACATGTTATGTATGCCAATAAAATTGATATTCAGAAAATCACTATATGTGGGTACCATGTCATTTTTAATGTTTTTCTGATTATAAATTAGAACTGACTGATTTTTAGGGTTTTGCCTATTTGTGTGTTTGTATTTGTAGGATTAAATGTTTATAACTGCATACAGTTTGTTCTCAGTCACTTTGTGGAAAGCCAATGATGCACTGGTAAGGTTAATTTATAATGCAACTGACAGAAAAATATGAACTTTCTTCTGATGTCAAATTCTCAATTTTCATTGGGTAAAGTTGGAGGACAAGGTTGTCGATAGTCTCTCACATTTTGAGCTCTGAAACTTCAACCATAGTCCTTACAAAGCCTTTTGCTTTGGGGGGGGGGGGGAACACGTATACCCAGGGGTAGTTTTCCTCCACATAGTTTACCAAACCTGTTATTGTAACACAGTATACCATGGGGAGTTGACCTCAACCATAGTCTGACCAAACCTTTTTGTGTTTTGTAACCAGTATAACCAGGGGTAGTTTACCTCACCATCGTCTTACCAACCTTTTTTTGTAGTCCAGTATACCAGGGGGTAGTTTACCTCAACCATCATCTTACCAACATTTTGTTTTTGTAACACATATACCGGGTTGAGTTTACCTCAACCATAGTCGTACCAAACCTTTTTTTTGTAGGCACGTATAATCCATGGGTAGTTTACCTCAACATCGTCTTACCAAACTTTTTTTTGTAACACAGTATAACCAGGGGGTAGTTGACCTCGACCATCGTCTTACCAACATTTTGTTTTTGTAACAGTAACACAGTATACCAGGGGTATTAACGTCACCATAGTCCTTACCAAACCTTTTTTGTATCACAGTATACCGGGTGTGAGTTGACCCTCGATCATAGTCCTTAACCAAACCTTTTTTTGTAACACCGTATAGCCATGGGGTCGCTTTACCTCGACCATATTGTACCACCCTTTTTTTTTTGTAACACGTATAATACCAGTGGGTAGTTGACCTCGACCATGTTTACAAACATTTTTTTTTGTAACATTTCTTTTTTGAATTTTTGGTATCATCTCAACCATAGTCTTACCAAACTTTTTGTAGCAGCATCAGTATACCAGGGGGTTAGTTTGACCTCAACCATAGTCCTTACCAAACATTTTGTTTTTGTAACACAGTATACCCAGGGGTAGTTTACCCTACCTCAACCATAGTCCTTACCAAACTTTTTGTCAAACAGTATACCAGGGTGGTATTTGACCTCGACCATAGCTTACCCAAACATGTTTGTTTTAACACAGTATACAGGGGGTATTTACCTCAACCATAGTCTTTACCAATACCTTTTTTGTATCAGCAGTATAACCAGGAGGGTTGTTGACCCAACCATAAGCTTACACCAAACTTTTGTTTTTGTAGCACAGTATCCCAGGGGGTTGTTTGACCTCGACCATAGTCTTACCACCTTTTTGTTTTTTTGTAGGCACGTATACCAGGGGTATTGACCTCGATCATGGTCTTAACCAAACGTTTGTTTTGGGTAACACAGTATACCAGGGGGGTAGTTGCCTCGACAATAATCTTACCAACCTTTTGTTTTTTGTAATACAGTATACCAGGGGTAGTTTGACCTCGATCAGCGTCTTACCAACCTTTTGTTTTTGTACCACAGTAGAACCAGGGGGTGTTTGACCTCGATCATGTCTTTAACCAACCATTATTTTTGTCAGCACAGTATCACGCATGGGGTAGTTGACCTCGAATCATAGTCGTACCAAACAGTTTGTTTGTACACAGTATACCAGGGGGTAGTTTACCTCGATCAATAGTCTTACAACCTTTTTGTTTTTGTAACACAGTATACCAGGGGTATTTACCTCGATCATAAGTCTTACCAAACATTTTGTTTTTTTACAAATGTTATAAATAAAGTTTAATGTATCAATGTTTAGGTTTTCCCCTTTTGTTTTGTAGCAACAGTATACCAGGGTAGTTGAACCTCGACCCTAATCTTAACCAAACATTTTGTTTTGTCACACAGTATACCATGGGGTAGTTGACCTCGATCATAGTCTTACGCAAACCTTTTGTTTTTGTAACAAGTATACAAGGGGTATTTGACCTCGATCATATCTTACCAAACCTTTTTGGTTTTTGTACCATGTGGTATACCAGGGGGTATGACCTCGCCCATAATCTTACCAAACTTTGTTGTGTAGCACGTATACCCAGGGGGTAGTTGACCTCGACCATAGTCTTACCAACCTTTTTTTTTTGCACAGTAACCAAGGGGGGGTAGTTGACCCGATCATGTCTTACCAACATTTTGTTTTTGTAAACACAGTATACCAAGGGTAGTTGACCTCGATCATAGTCTTACCAAACATTTTGGTTTTTGTAACACAGTCAGTATACCATGGGTAGTTGACCTCGACATAATCTACCAAACATTTTGTTTTTGTAGCACAGTATACCAGGGGGTAGTTGACCTCGATCATAGTCTTACCAACCTTTTGTTTTTGTAACAAGTATAAACAGGGGGTAGTTGACCTTCGATCATAGTCTTACAAACTTTTTGTTTTTTGTAGCACAGTATAACCAGGGTAGTTTGACCTCGACCATAGTCTTACCAACCTTTTGTTTTTGTAACAAGTATACCCGGGTAGTTGCCCTCGACATAGTCTTACCAACATTTTGTTTTTGTAGCACATTACCCAGGGGTAGTGGACCTCTCTCATAGTCTTACCACACCTTTTTTTTTGGTAGGCACTCTACCAGGGGTAGTTGACCTCGACATAGTCTACCAAACCTTTTGTTTTTGTAGCACAGTATACCGGGGTAGTTGACCCTCAACCATATCCTTTACCAAACCTTTTGTTTTGTAACACGTATACCAGGGGGTAGTTGACCTCGACCATCGTCTTACCAACCTTCTGTTTTTGTACACATTATACCATGGGGTATTTGACCTCGACAAGTCTTACCCCAAACCTTTTTTTTTGTAACACAGTATACCAGGGGGTAGTTGAACCTCGACCATAGTCTTACCAAACCTCTGTTTTTGTACACATAACCAGGGGGTAGTTACTCGACCATAGTCCTTACCAAACTTTTGTTTTGTTGTAACACAGTAACCATGGGGGAGTTACCTCAAAACCATATTCTTATTACCAAACCTTTTTTTGTACCACAGTATACCAGGGGTAGGTGACCCAACCATAGTCTTACCAACATTTTGTTTTGTGTAACACATTATACCAGGGGGTAGTTTACCTCCACCCATAATCTTACCAAACCTTTTTTTTTTGGTAGCACGTATACCCGGGTAGTTGACCTCAACATAGTCTTAACCAAACTTTTTTTTGTACACTGTATACCAGGGGGTAGTTGACCTCCGACCATAGTCTTAACCAAACCTTTTTTTTGTAACACAGTATACCAGAGGGAGTTGACCTCAACATAGTCCTTACCAAACCTTTTTTGTAGCACACAGTATACCGGAGGGTAGTTGACCTCGATCATAGTCGTACCAACCTTTTTTTGTAACACAGTAACCAGGGTGTACTTACCCTCGAACTTTAACAACCTCGACCATAGTCTTACAACCTTTTGGTTTTGTACACAGCATACCGGGGTAGTTTTTGCCTCAGACCATAGTCTTACCACACATTTTTTTTGTAACACAGTTAAACCAGGCGGGTAGTTTAACCTCAACCATAAGTCTTACCAAACAAACCTTTTTTGTAGCACAGTATAACCAGGGGGTAGTTGACCTCAACCATAGGCTTACCTAAACATTTTTGTTTTGTACACAGTATACCAGGGGTTAGTTTTAACTCAACCATAGTCTTACCAACTTTTTTTTTTGTAACACAGAATACCAGGTGTATTTGGATCTCGACCATAGTCTTACCAAACATTTTGTTTTTGTAACACAGTATATTCCAAGGGGTAGTTGACCTCGATCATAGTCTTACCAAACATATGTTTTTTGTAACACATAGCAGTTACAGGGGGTAGTTACCTCGACCATAATCTTTACCACACATT
>JAMKCH010040549.1:0-13400 GCA_023653785.1 Ophioderma brevispina | reverse complement strand
CCTGAATAAATAGTAAACCAAGGTGAGAAGGAAGAAAAAATTATATTAGAAAAAATGTAAAATCAACATTCAGCCCATGATATAGTATCATGTTTTGAAAAGAAGAACTTTGATATTTTATGGATAAGCACAAGAGAAGATTTCAATAGCTTCCCACAATGCATTGCTTCCAATGGAGGTTTTTGTACCGGTACTGATGTGGGTCGTTAGTGATGAAACATGGCTAAATTGACAGTACTGATCACAAACTTGCATTTTAAGAGCGTTTCATCTCTAACGATCCACATGGCAACCTGTACAAAAACTTCCAATGGAAGCAATGCATTGTGGGAAGCTACTGGTATCTTCTCTTGATAAGCACATTGAGTTAGGGATTTCAAAAAAAAAATTAAAATGCACGTAACACATTAGCTTTGAGACAAACTATTTTTTGCCTTAGATGTGGAGGTGTATGTATTCCTCAAAATGCCATATTTGTGTGGGACTTTAATACTTGCTTATACCTTATGCTGTATTAGGGAGCAGTCATTATTTATGCCGGGGGGAATGGAGGATTTCAACTTTTTTTCGGCAAAAATTTTCGCGTTCCCCCTCGCTTCCGTTCAAAAATTTCACATTCCCCCTTGATCATGACGATTTTCCCATTTAAAAGTTCATGTTCCCCCCTCTCGCGTTGATGAAAATTTCACGTTCCCCCTCTCTCTTACAAAAATTTTTCGTGTTCCCCCCTCAAATCCTCCATCCCCCCCGGCGTAAATAATGACCCCTCCCTTAGAAGGCAATTTGGTTGATACATAATTTTTATCTTCAAGGGAGGCCTGCCTTCCAACTGTTATGTATATGCCTACTGTTTTTATGGATTTGTACTATTTACTACCCAGCTGCAAATGATTTATTTAAAATAAATTATATGTTTCTCTTATGTTCACAGCAGTATATGGAAGATATTACTACACAATAGTGATTGGTCTTAGCAATGGACAAGAAGTTCTCTTTAAAAAGGTAATCATGATGAATTGTAGCTTGGTATTCCATGCAATGCAGTTTATACACCCAAATACCGGTACTACCAGAAGTATCAATATCATTGCCCTGTGTTTCACATTAAAGGTTGATGCATCAGTATGGTTGATGCCTGACATAGTACTGTTTTATTATTTCCTACATGTTAATTTTGACATTGGTATCAGTTTCTAAATACAGCTGTTGCTAGTTAAATGTGAAGAAAAACCCTTATAAATAAAGCTGTTGCTAGGCAATATTGAAAACAATTTGTGTTACATAAATCCATATTTTTGTTTCATTTCACATAAAAAGTAGCATATAGAATTTTGCCTTGTGTTTCACAAGGTTGGTGCATGAGTATGTTTGATGCCTAACATGTGGTTATTCTCTAGTAAGAGAGAGGTTTCCTTTGATCTGAAGAATTCATACTAACATATTAAAGGCCGACTCAGAGATTTCCTGAGGAGGGCGCACTCAATTTCCAAAAAAAATTGTGTTTTTTGCATGTACATAATGCTTGTCCATATACTAATCACTGTGTGAAATTGCTAAGCTCAAATCGAATTCCTTCATATAGAAAATCACAACTTTGTTATAAAATTCCGGATCCGGAATTTTTGTTATACACAGTATCCTATGGGACGTAATACCACACATAAATGTTTACTGCATCAAAACGAAAAATCCGATTCATCTCAAATTTCGGAATTGTGCATTTTAGGTTACCATCTTTAGTTCTAGTTGACTATTTTTCATTATTACACAAAAAAAAATATTTCGAAATCTCTGAGTCGGACTTTAAGTACTAACATTCTCGCTAAGCAATGGTTGTCCTTTTTAAAAGACTATTCTTGTTATTATCCTTTGCTGTATGTATATGGCCAGTAATTCTATGCTATATATGTATGTTTAACTGGCACCTGCATCACCTTATTTACCTAACTTCTATATTGTTCATTTTGTATTTTGTATGAGTTGTATGAAAATAAAATATCAATATCGCAATTATTAAATTCAGCAATTTTGGCTGTACTGAAAAATGATTTAACAAATATTTGCACTGTCCGTCATCTCTATACATGACTGGAAACCATCTTCCCTGAATATTTTACAATAAACCCTAAGTTCTGTATGGAAATAGCAAACAGGTCTGCTAGGAAACATCAAAACACCAAAAAAAAGTAACCTTTAGAATGCTGTTTAATCAGATAATGTTATTATCTCACAGGACCCTAATCTTTTCATTGGCATTTGGCATGTTTTGACTGGGGATTGGTAGCAGTGTCTTGAGGCCATCTAGGCTTTGTGACATAGTGAGGAAGCTGGTTGATAAAAAGTTTTAATGCATCTGTTAATAATGTAATACCAAAGTGAGTAATTTCCAAGCATAAATCTAGAGTGTGATTTTATTTTAATATTTTAATGTAAAACTACAGTACTTTACTGGTATGTATTAAATATGTTTAAAGCAATGTGAGATTTTCTGAAAATTACAACTTCTAAGTTACACGTAGGCCTAAACCACATTTAGAGATGAGATTTTTGTTTTGGCCATCTTAGATGGTGTCATAATGGATGGGTATCCAATATTTTATCGTGGTGGATACCGGCTCCGCCGGCATCCACCACTCAAAATATTGGATGCCCATCCATTATGACACCATCTAAGATGGCCAAAACAAAAAATCTCATCTTTTATTCTCATTCTTATTTAGAATTGTGTAATTTTTGCTTTTTATCGACATAATACATTTGTCAAAAATATTCTTACATCATTCTTTTTTATTCATTTAAATAATTGCATTTAAATAATTGCACCCCTTGAAAACAAATGTTTCAATCCAAGAAACCAAAGTCATCGCGTGGTGATCGTCACGCTGCATAAATTGCATTTGTGTACCAACGTGACATGCACGACGCAGTATAAACGCGCTGTTTGTGCGCGTCATATATTCGACTACACCGCGTAATTGCTGCACACACTATCCATCTTTTACCTGGTAATGGATGGGCGGAGCTTGGACCTAAACCAATGCAATTTCTGTTGCATGATAAACCACACCCCACTGAATGAGAATTCAGTATCCGAAAATTTCAGTCAAAATACATTCCAAAATTGATTTCTTAAAACTTAAGGTTGGTCAGAATTACCGCAAACAATTCTTATGGCCTATTTCCCTTTTGCTTACAATATGTTTCATATATTTTCCCCAAAATCCTCCCCTGGAATATAAAGATGACCCTTCTTACCAATGTAATGTTTCCTAGCCTCTTAGCTGTTGTCTAAATCAAGAACCAATTAAAGGTGCAGGTCCATTGTCATTTGGAACCCCGTTGTAACCTGGAAGTAGAATCAATTTTGTTATCAGATGAATTTTTTTAAAGGAGGCCCGCATTGGTTCTCATTGTCGTCCTGAATTTCCTGCCTTCAAAATCCATTCTTCTTTCCCAAGATAGAGACTAAAAACTTTTGTTTTTAGTGGTTAACCTTCAATATTAGCAAGTAACTGATATGGGCACTGCCAATAGTCATTTTCACAATCATGGGTACCTTTCAGTTTTGACACTTCATATGTGGTATAAATAATTCAACATGAAGATTTCAATGAAATTTTTGCTTGTGTAACTATCCTATATCGGGGCTATCTCATCTAGCTAACAAACCGCCTTATTTTTTCTGTTGCATTGTGGCCATGTATGTGGTCAATTGGCACTTTCGGTTGTACCCCAAATTACCTCTACTTTTTCTCAAAGCCTGTACTTTTACCCTGCTTGAATCAGTTTTGTTATTATTATTATTAGGACAAGTGTCCAACCTATAATGCTATTTTGTTTCCACATTTTCTTTCTTCTCATTTCCGGAGAAAGGTCATTGCGATTAAGCGTTTCGGAGGTGACATTTTCCGTTAACAATGATGCTATTTATAACAACTGTTGCTCCTTATTATTTAAATATGAATGCCTCTCTGTTTTGGGGTTTTGTAACAACTACCAGTATGACTTGCATGCATTTAGTTGTAAATAATTTTCATTCCTTCGCCTGTTTAAGATTTGTGCAAATTCAATTCATGGTAACTTTTCCGTTAACATTCGTCCTTCCTACTTCCGAACAATGTAAACTAATAGTTTTTATTTTTTAAGAGATTTAAGGAAAAATGTTAAAAAAAACCTTTAAATGTTGAACATGCTCACATTTTACTTGAATGAAAGTTGTAGAATACACCCCCAACATACTTCATATTATACAACATTGTATACCTTCCGTTAGCACTGTCACTCCGACACACATTGTCACTTCCGAAACGTTGAAGTTACACATCTCAGCTTTCCTTGCTTATTGATATCTCATGCTGCTGATATCTCTGTTATATGATTAGTAGTTATGTTCATCATGATAGGATGACACTCACAAAGGTGCTGCACAAGTCCACTTTAAGATTTTTCCCTGAGCTGAAAATATCTTGTCTCGTAGATGACATAATTTTGTTGACAATGTAAATTGCTCAGTTTCTCTGTAGCTTGTGAGGCCTTACTGTGTTTGACTGGTGATGTTTTACCTTGGAAAGAACATATTCAAATGATAAAAATGATTTAAACATAGAGCTTGGATATATTTGACTAATTACTGCCAGATCAACTAAGAATTTCCCCTGAACTGAAAATCTTGTCTCGAGATGACATAATTTGGTTAATGAACAATGTAAATGCTCATTTCTGGCTCTTGGAGGCCTTACTGTGTTTGACTGGTGACTGTTTTATTATTACTTGGAAGACCACTATTCAAATTAATAAACATGATTTATAAAAAAACTAAGCTAGGATATATTTGACTAATTACCAGTGTATTCGTATTTATTGTTACTCTTTGTGCAATTTGAATAGACATCCAGACACACTAACCTGTCTTTGTGACAGGAATTTGCCTGAATAGTTGTTGTTTAGCTAAATATGATTCCTTAAATCTCTTAAGAAATAAATAAAGTATAGCGTGACACAACATGTTGTGATGTTTAGAGAAATACCATATTCGCATTGTTGTTTCGGAGGGACATTTTCGTTAACATGCATATTTTACATACATTATTTCAAGGCCTTAGCTTGTGTTGTCATTAATTATGCAAAGTAATAAGTTTTAATCACAAAAAATATTTTAGTTATAACTAATTGCACTACTCAGCACGTCTTCCATGCTAGAAACAAGAGTTAAACCAGACATCTTGAGTTTTGCCCTGAATTGCTTGGGGATTAATTCTAAGCTGAGATAACCAACATAAATCCATATAAGCAAATTTCTCATTTGCATTTGCAATAAAACAACGTATCATTGTTCACAATGTAATTCTTAACTTAAGCAACTAATCAGCACAGGGCTATTTATCCCTTGTGTACCGAGAAACACTGACTAACTTTGACTTTTTCCTTAAAATTTTTAATTTTTCTTTTTTTATTAAATATTTGAAATTCCCATTTTCAGGGGCACACTGGCGGGACCACTGCTGCTGTAAGGTCTTAAAACTAGCTCAATGTATATTTTTTTTTTTCCTGCATGCCTGTGCATTAATTTCACTACCCATTAGTAGAAAGGGTAAGCCCCTAGACCTAAAGTTTTATGATCTCTAGGGTGTGTGCTTAAAAACTTGTGTTTGACCCTTACTTTGAGATTGACTCCAATTTTTGAAATTACTGCGCTGTGCCTACTAAGACAGGTCCAAATAAATGTACGCCAGTGATACTAAGAAATACGGGAGAACAAAGTAACCCAAGGAACGAACTGAGGTTGAAAAGTCACTAAAATTAACCAAACTTGACATGACGGATGCATAGCATGTACCAGAGACCTCTTAGTTTTCTGCATGAGTTTAATTGTACCTTAAAGTACGTAATTGGATTTTTAAAGTTATGTTTGTAATTTTGTTATGTTGCTTGCTTCATATCTAAATTTGTTAGATTATATATTTACTTGTCAGTTGACCACCAAATGAAATACTTTACTATTTTAAGCGCATTGTCTCTGCAAGTAATCAGAAATGACTTTGTACTTCAACAGGTCTGTTGACCAGCTACATGTAGTGCAAATTGAGCAATACCAACATTTGATTTGTAGAATGCCTCTCCTCATGTTAAATCCTAGTATTTCCATTTTTTGGGACATCCCCCAGCTCTTGATCCATGCTGCTGACGGGTCTCTAAATGCATTAACTGCATTTACTGTTTGTGCTCATCATACATGCAAGAAATCTAATTTTTTAATGCCCTCCTTAAATTTAGGTTCCCTTATTTAGAGGTAGTTGTTTCGATTTATGTGTATTGGTTTTCTCTATTGTATGAGAGCCTGGCACTTGCACATACAACACATCAAGTACCGTGGGAACAAACTTGCGGTTTTTGATGGTAGACTCCAAAGCATGTTGCAGGGGGGGGTCAGTGCCCTATTCAAATACTGTGCTAATATTTATTGATGGTTAACCACTAAACGACGGTGTTTTTTTTTTTATATCTTGGGATGAAATGAGAATTGAGGGCTCAAATTTCAGGACGACATGAGAAAATACGGGCTTTCATCTTATATTCAACCGACACTACTTCCGGGTAATCTGGGGGTCCCAAGACGATCGAACACGCACCTTAAGGTGGCCTGAATAAAAATAAGTCACTATAAAAATAACTCCTGAACCGCTAGGTCACACCATGCAGCTCAAGATACTTGATTTTTTTTTGCAATCATTAAGTATACTTTAAATATATATAAACTTTACATTGTATATAATGCTAACGGGTATTATGGTATTATTTTTTGCTCCAATACTTTTATTTACCACAGTACAATGTTTACATCTCATATACTTAGATGTCTTAGACTAAAATAGTCAAACTATTCCTTTTTTTCAACAAATTGCAGTGATAGGTCTGGTTAATATCACTATGCAATATAAGGTTTCAAAGATTATCCAAAAATATGCTGAGGGCATGATCCTTTTGTAATCCTGTACATGTAGTACTACCTGCCCTTTTAATATAAGGATGGATGAAATGCATTTGAACAATGCAGCATTTTCATAACTTTAAAAGTTGTAACTTTATCATATGCAAAGAATTAGAAATTCTACCTCTAATACAATCAACACAAAATCAAAAAAAGTTGGGAGGGGTAATTTAGAGTGACAGACAACTTTAAAGGGTTCCCACCTTTGAGAGGGCATCATTTTTTTCTTCTGTCATACAATCATGCAGCAGATTTAAAACTCTTCAGCAGAAATAATTCATGCTAGTTTTTAGTTAGTTAAACCAATGGTTTTAATCCGGTTTTGTTCCTGTAAATGAGGGTGCCCGGATCCCACACACTCGTCAATTTACGGCTGTGTGATCCCTAAAATTAAAGGGGATCACCATTGAAGCTTTATTAACAGGTACCAAACAAATCACTTGATCAATGGGAGTGGTCACGTAAATCAACAAAAAATCAAGCATGTAAGGTTGCTTGAATGTTAGAATTTCAGAAGATGTCCTCATAGTATGGCATTAATTGTTTTGTGTCAACCCAAATACTCAATTTTTGCTCAGTCATAACTTTGACAGGCTGCTATAAGAGAATGAAACATGGATTTTTTTTGGTGATCTTGTGACCTTGGAAAATCAGAAAGCCTAGATGCACATGGGGCAAAATGACAAGCAAAATCAAAGATGGTTAACGCCCTGTTTTGGCATGGAATGACCCTGCAGCAATCTTTTTTTTCTTTATTTTGTATTAACACTGTAGCATCACATCACAATCTTTTCAGAACAAACTTTGCTAGGAATTGTATATCATGGCTATGGATTTAAATAAAGACTCCAACAAAACTGTAAATCAGAAATTGAAACATTAATGAATGGCTTACAAGGAAACAGACATTGTAAAAGGAAAAAGGTTCTTAGGCGGCTGAGATAAAACTTTTCTTCCTCATTTTTACACAATGTTGCCTCCAAAATTATATTTTTGTTTTCACAAATCATGGGCCCTCCAAAATGAATTTTTTTCACCAAATCATGGCCATTAAATAGCATCCACACAAAGTTTGATGTTTTTAATGCCAATGTTATGTTTTTTACTATGCTCGAGAATTGGAGCACAAGACGCCCAAGTGATTTTCTTATTTTTATATAGAGCTTGTTCAAGTACACTGTTGGCCCCTGGCAACCTCTGTGTAATACAAGTGCCGCATGTTTTTTCTTTGGTCACCTAAGGAATTCTTCCTCTGGTAAACTAGAATGACTATAAGCTGTTTAAAATGCAAAATTATAAACCTACTCTGTGTTTTATCACAGGGTCATGAAAACAATTTGTTACATCTTGTCACCTCCGAAACGACCTGGTATTTGCAAGTTCTAAGAATTTTTTACATGAAATCTTCTTTCTTAAAAAAAGTGATTTTGTTTTCAGGAAGTACCATTTAAAGAACTTTGGCCACAAGGAGTCTCACGTGGATTGTAGTTTTTACAACAACGTTAGTTTCCTTTCCCTGCACGTAGAAATTTGACTCATACATATATGTCACCTTAGAATTTTTTGTTGTGACCCTTGCAAGTCCACTTTTGTATATCTTTATATTAGAATGAATGAAATATTTGTTGCAATCAAATTTATAGTCAGTTTTTCAATTATTATTATCAACCAAGCCATGGTTACATCTTTGTCATGTCCTTCCGAAACCAATGTTAACAATGTTAACTGTCACCGTCCCCTCCGAACGACTGCATGTAAAAATTCAGTTGTTAAGAATTTACATATTTTTCTGCAATTTGTGTCAGAAAGTACCCTCATTGATGAGATTTAGTACAGGGATATGATGGGGATTGGCTAATGAAACCATAATTTAAAAATTAAAATTGTGAGTGATATGAGATTTTCTGTCAAATTTGCTCTTCACTCCAATATTATGAAATTTTTCAACAAATGACCATTCAAAAAGCATGTAATTTTGAACTTCATATACTTTTGAATTAAATAATATCTCTTTTGCTGAAAATTATGTTCTCAATTTGGAAAATATAGATTTTCCACAAAAATTGATTTTTTGCTCAAATTTACCAATTGCCACAATATTTCCAAATTACACAATATTTTGCAAATATTAGCTCCAAAACAGTAATTATTCAATTGTCATTTGTGAGTAATTTTTTAGTGAAAATAACAAATACAAAATTCTTTGAAATTTTTGACCCCAAGGGTATACAAAAGTTACACCACTAATTGTGAAATGGCCATATGCATTATCGCTTCTATGAAAAACTGCAAAACAAAAATTAATCCAACAAAATACTGTCCAATTAACTACCATCACAATTTTATAACTGATAGAAAGTCAATTTATTAATAATGCCAAAGTCCAGATGTGCAGTCTCTGATGGATGCGCTAGCTCAATATTTTAACATTACAAGTTTTTTTATACTTGTTTAATTACAGAGCTATGGCCTCTTATAACCACCCAAACACCTGCAATTCAGTATGTCACCTAAATTGAAAAAAAAAAGTTTAGTTTTTGAGTCTTATAGGGAATCCCATTGATCATGAAAAAAAATGTATTTTATACTCCATTTATCTTCTTCCGAGTCAATGATTCAAACACCTCCAGACAGTTGGTTTGCATGTTTTTTCGCACTTGCCTTTATACTCATGTGGTGGATACGTCAGCGCTTTGAATCCAACACTCGCGATTTCATGCTGCGCCTCATGCAGTGGCGTATCGGGCCTGCCCGCCCTGACGTGGCAATTTCCAGTCCTTGGGAAATTTTTCCCTCTCTGGGAAATTTTTCCCTCTCAGGGGGTGTCCAAAAGGTCAATTGTCCCCGGTCAGAGGGCTAAAAAAACGGCTGATTTAGCACTATGAATTTTTGTCAATTTTTTTCCCGGCCCAAGTCGTGGGGGTGGGGGGGGAAACCTGCCCCCCTCCCCCCCGCCCCCCGCCTTTTTACGCCACTTGCTAATGGTACTACACGTCACTGACTTGAGGAAGTTGAAAAGCACTTTGTACCAGGAACGTGTATAATATGCCAGGGGATGTAGAATTTAAGTGGTGGCAAACCTTGGCAATTTTTTATTTCAAAAGTAAAAATGGACTCTTAAATTGTATAAATCACTAAAGAAACAGTTTTATGAGAATAATTTACACTTTTCACACAACTGCATGCTATGATTTCAGATGAAATGAGCTCAAAGGTTTCTCATGAAATATAACCCTGAGGTCTACTATACTCTGTAAACTTAGAAATACAAAGTAATCAATAAACTCCCACACTAGTCTCACAAGGAATGCCTGGTATTTGTCGACTTATATGACCAGTATTTTGTGTATCAGTGCAACAGATTTGTTTTGTTCATACATCATGCACTATGTTTTAATCGCTCCCGATATAGACTGCACCTAAGAGTGTATTTCGTGTTTTGTATTAAGGCACGATAATGCTGCGCAGCGCATCGAATAATTTACTTTGTACTTCGAAGTTTAAGAAGAACACCTTTCTTACAGTATCTCTGATTGGCTCATTGCATCACATAACATGACCTCTGAGTAACAAATCAAAATATACCTTATATCTGTGCAAACGTTAACCCTAAAGGTCTACCACCTCTCTTATGACATCTTCAAATCAAATTTGATTGGCTCATTGCATATGATGTAACCTCCGAGTAACCATGGAAACCACATGGTTGTTTCCCACAAAACCTTGCAGGATGTATACCTACATGTAAGGCTGTTAAAACTCATTTCAGCTTCGCTGTCACCAAACTACTCCATACTTGTTTCAATTGTCACCCTTAGACCCCATATTTTTTCAATTGCAAAAAAAAAGACCCCTAATTTCTCAACCAATGCCCAATACTTAAACAAAATAGCTTTGCATTTAAAGACACTATCAGTGATGCTAAATCTGAAAGTAAAAAATGAAAATCAGATTTTTGCTCTAACAAGTAGGTATCTTAAAGGTGCAACAAGGGATTTCAAGTCATCCATATTTTCTGTGATATGTAGTGATTTCATATAGATTAGATGCTCAATAAATTCCCTACCTTTTATTTGGTTACAGAAATAACATAAAAATGAAAACAAAAGGTGATTTGTATATTCTCATATTTCAATAGAAAACATAGGCTGAATTTCAAATTTGCTCCTATACGAAATTAGAAATTTCACAATTTTTTTACCAAAGAAACAGTTCTCAGCTTAATCCTTTCAGAAAATGATATTTTTGATAGGAAGCTTTACACCAGAGCCAAAATCAGAATTTTCATATTTTTTCGGAACACCTGTTATTTGAAATCTCTTGTTGCACCTTGCAAATTAGAAGACCGAAAGCAACCTAGTAAGGACAAAATCAGATTTAATAGTCATTACTGTCCATACGGACAATAACTACAACACGCAATCAAATGGAGATTCATATCTTTCAACACTGCCTTTTTCTTCCCTTTCTTTAAATTCCCTTTCAATTCTTCAGTTAAAACTAGAATTTTGCGATTCTCGGCTTTCGCGCTCGCTATATTCAAAGAATATAAGCTGTGGGCCGCTCCATGATCTTTGACACTGGCACATGACCTAAGCTTTGACCTCATCAACATATGAGATATCCCATTGTGCACCTATGACACAAGTTTGGTTCCAATTGAACTTCAAGATTTCAATTGAGGTCAATTTTACATTTTTAGCCTATTTTCAACTTGACCTCACATGACCTTTGACCTTGGCATGTGACCTTTGACCTCATCAACAAATGAAGGATCCCAGATTGTACCTATGAGTCAAGTTTGAACTTCAACTTTTCAATGTAGGTCACTTTTAGCCCATTTTTCAACTTGACCTCACATGACCTTTGACCTTTCAACATGACCTTTGCTCTCATCAACATATGAGGGATCCCATGGTGCACCTATGACAGAAGTTTGGTTCCAATTGAAGTTCAACTTTTCAACTGAGCTCAATTTTAAAAAAACTTAACAATTTAGTGACACACACATCCACACATACACACGCACAACAGATTGCTAAGTGGTTCTTCCAGCTATAACTGGCGGCTCACAACAAAAAGAAACTTACAAGATTCTACAGACTTATCCTTCAATTTTTTTTTTAAAGGTAGAACGAGAGATTTCACACATCAGGTGTCCCTTAAAAAAATCTGAAGTATGATTTTTGCTCTGATGTAAGCTTCCATCAAAAATATGACCCCATCTGAAAGGATTTAAAGGAGGACACTGGCACATTTGAAAAAATAGTGCGCCCTCAAGGATTGTCAAAAATCGATTATTTTGCTGAGTTTGAAGGCTTTTATATACAAAAGCCATCACTCGAAATGATTAAGGACAAAATCAGCTTCCTTATGGGCGGTAACAGAACGATTTTATAATTTAAACCAGCGCCGGGCACGTTAATTCAGAGCAAGACGAAATGGCATTATTTAACACAAGAATAAAATATATCTCTGTTCTTCAAAGGCCTAAGACTATCATTTGAGAGCAAACTTGAAGAGAAATTTCATATTTTGTGAAAAGTGCCAGTGCCGCTTTTTAAGTTGAGAAAATGTTTCTTTGAGTACAAAATTGTGTGAAATTTCTAATTTTGTATAGAAGAAAATACGAAATTCGCATATGTTTTACATTGAAATATAAACAAATCAAATTGCTGTTTTCCTCTTTTAAGACATTCCTTTAGTTAAATACAAGGTAAGAAAGTATTCTATTGAGTATCTAATCTATATGAAATTACATTATGACGCAATTATTTGGGCTTGTCTCAAAATCGCTTGAATCTTGCACCTCTAACCCTAGCAGAGCTAAAGCCACCAAAACTCACTGTGTTAATTGAGGAAAAAAATGCAACTACGGTCCAAAAGTAGCGCTGACCGTCATCAACCCAAGGACTCATATGGGCACGAAATCGCTGGCCGGCCAGCGCACCGCCATGTTGCTATCCCTGTCATGGGGCTGGGGCCCGAAAGGGCCCTGGGTTCGAAAAAACCCACCCGGAAATTTGAAACTTGTCTTGTTCCCCTATTCCCTCACTCCTTCAAATTCCTCCCGGGAGATAGGCTAGAAACCGACGTCAGGGTTGGGGTTATGCTATTACATCAAATTTCAAATATTTTGACACTTTTTCAGGTAAATCACTAACGTGTGTTCTTAAAACAGGTGAGCATTTGAATGTCTTCAAGAACCCTTCTTATTTTCCCCTCAAGTTGTTTTGATTTGTTTTATATCTAAGAAAGCCCATATTTTTCTCATTGTTGGTCATTTCAAAAGGATATCGAGCAAAACTTCCATTTTTATCATCAACCATAAATATTCTGAATCATTGCAGTAGCTTTATGGCATCTATCACCCAAAACTGAATTTATCGTCAACCATAAATTTTATTATTGT